>CM029771.1:24517869-24542869 GCA_017562165.1 Ectropis grisescens
TTATTACATTAGTTGGTAGTAGTGACATTGTTAGAAATAAGTACACAGTTAAAATTGTAGGTACTTGACGACCCCTATTATCAACCTAAGCTGTTTGTAAAAATAGTTTTATATAATCCACTTCACACAGTTAGGTTAATCATTCCCATTCGTACTCGTATCAACAGGTAGCCAATCATAACAATGGTGCTACTCACTTGTACGTATCATGCTAGTTCAATAATCACTTACTAAATCTTATCAATTATCTCAATCTGTAATTTATACAAATTACAGACACCTGTACTGACGCGCCTGTTTAGGCTCTCTCTCCATTCTGGGCAAGTACCGAAATCATGGAAGCTTGCTAACGTGCAACCTGTGCCCAAGAAAGGTAGTCGTGCTGACCCTGCCAACTACAGGCCCATCTCGGTCACGTCCATACTCTGCAAGACTATGGAACGTGTCCTAAACCACAGGCTCCTGATGTACCTAGAATCTAATGACCTCCTCAGTGACCGGCAATACGGGTTTCGCCGAAACCGGTCCACTGGGGGATATTCTAGCATATGTCACCCACATCTGGAGTGAAGCTATCGAGAAACATGGGGAAGCACTTGCAGTCTCCCTGGATATCTCGAAGGCTTTCGACAGGGTTTGGCATGATTGCCTTATTAGCAAGCTGTCCAGTTATGGTTTGTCTTCAGGGTTTATTGCGTGGATATCGGACTTCTTGAGGGATCGATCCATACGAGTTGTCATTGATGACTGCTCGTCGGATCGAATGGCTATCAATGCCGGAGTCCCTCAAGGGTCGGTACTCTCTGCGACGCTTTTTCTGCTACATATCAACGATCTGTTGAAGCCCGGTATCTTTGGGTATGGAGATGATAGCACCGTTGTAGAGAGTTACATATCTAGCGCGAGAACCAGTGGACAGCATACTAAGGTACTGAGAGAGAGTATGATTGATCGTTTGAACATGGCCCTTGAGGAAGTCTCTGAATGGGGCGAAACCAATCTGGCCAAGTTTAACGAGGGAAAGACGCAGGCGTGTCTGTTCTCCGCAAAAAGGAGTCAATTTGAACTGACTCCTACTTTTCGAGGTGTATCCGTGCCGGTTACTGATCATCTTGAGCTTTTGGGCGTCACATTAACTTCTACGCTCAACTTTGGCTCGTATATCGAGTCCAAGGCTAAATTAGCTGCCAAAAAACTAGGTGTCCTCTCAAAGGTGCGAAAGTACTTCAAATCTGAACAATTACTTTTGTTATACAAAGCACAGATTCGCTCTTGTATGGAGTACTGTTCGCACCTTTGGGATGGATCGGCTAAGTATCAGCTTGAGGCTCTGGAATCGATCGAGAGGCGTGCCAAAAGGCTCATAGGCAAAGACATTCTAGCGCGAAAAAGACTTCAAAGTCTTGAACATCGCCGCAAGATTGCTAGCTTATCGGTTTTTTATCGGATACACTTCGGAGAGTGTGCAACTGATCTGCATGATCTAATACCTCCTTGCCCTTTTTTCTATCGTACTTCTCGGAACTCAAAGAAGCGGCACCGTTTCATGGTGGATATTCCAAAGACACAGACGAAGAGGTTTGACTCTACGTTTGTGATAAGAACATCTAAGCTGTGGAATGAGTTGCCTGAGTGGGTTTTCCCCGATAGTTATAATCTTGGTGTCTTCAAATCGAGAGTGAATCGGTTTCTTCTAGGTAAACACGCTCCATCGTAGACCGCATCGTCGCTTAACATCAGGCGAGATGGCGGTCAAGTGTAAACCTATAAAAGTTAAAAACATTTTTTCAAAATACATAAATGTCTTTAAATTTTTACATTTCATCGTTATTGGAAACCTGAGCCATCCCTACGCATTTCCGAACTTTTTACTCAAAGTACCGGTCCGCTTAGAGCCAGCTTTTTAGTGGTTTGCATGATTTCATGCAAAAACAGATGTTTACACGGTTATGTGCGTTCAAATTGCTAGCTTTTTTGCTTTTTGGAATGAAACTTAAGGCCTTGGTATTACGATTTGAATTTCTGTGTTGACGCTTTATTTGTGTTGTCTTGTCCATCAAATCAAATAGTTTGGGTGGCGTGCATGTGCTACGGTTTAATTCTGTTACTTTCATTATAAAACAATAGGCAACTGTTGCATTTGAACCTTAGACGTGTTCTGTTTCATAGTAATTCTACTAATATTATGAATGCCAAATTTTTATAGTTTTGATGTTTGATGCGCAATTCCCACGGAACGTCAGTTCCTGCTGAAATTTGAAACAGAATCAGAATATGTATTAGAATAAAGCAACGAGAAAGGAAACTGCGCGGGCTAAACCGCGGGGTGCTGCTAGTTTTATGTATTTCGAGATAAAGATTTCTCTTTGTTTTTTATTCAGTTCCATTAAAAATGCTGCCGTCACATTTTGCCAAGAAGTTATCGAACAATATCGATCATTTTGTAGAATTCGTCAATAGTACATTTATTTTGCTATAAATGTACTATTGACTAATTTATATTGGTAGGACTCTTGCCAGAGTCCGCCTGGGGAAGTACCACACCTTTGCCAGTTATTCTACCGCCAAGCAGTAATGTGCAAACATTACTGTGTTCCGGTTTGAAGGGCAATGTTTCCAGAGAAATTACAGGGCTTAGAGATATAAGATCTTAGATCTCTGGGTGACGAGCGCAGTGCAGTGCTAGGTAATGATTTGGGACTTCTTCGTGTTCCAATAGCTGCGTGTCACTGTGCTGTTATGTGTCAGGCATGTTGCTTACCATCAGGCACATGTCCTGATCGTCTCGTCACTCCTTATTTAAAAAAAAAAAAACGATAGATCATATTGTTTACATTCTGATACAAGTAGTCTAAACGCCTCGTAACAATATTGTAACTTATAAGCACCTTTTCAATGGCAACACACTGGAAGTATGGTTACTAGAGCGTTACAGCTTCGGTGCGAGACGCGGGTCCGATGTCGTGTCTCTTGCGGCAGTATTGCCACACGTGGATTAATAACTAAACTTTAGTAATTTCTTACACAATTTCACACCTACCAAGGTCAGCCATGGAGTACAATTTGTAACTCCGAAAAGATAAAAAGCAATGTTTCTTTATTAAATCTGAATTGCTGAAATTATATTGCATTACGAGTTTTTGTACAAAGCCCTAGTTTAAAGAGATTTTATTTTGTATTTTTAAATCACACACTTTTTTAGCTAATTAATGAAAATTATTCAGACTTAATGAAATATATAAATATACAAATGAGCGCCCGTATTGTGTAAATTTGAAGAATTTGTCGTTATCGTAACTGGGAAACTTCTAATACCTACACAAATGCCGAAAAACATCAATCGACTCTCAAAATAGCCATTTTGTCTTTGAAAAAGGAGTATCTTCTATATTCAGCGCTAAGTTGTTTTTCAATTTACAATTTGAACGAGACAAAAAGCCGCCGTTATGTTTTGTGATTTCTATATTAATTTATCATATTCCACTATAGAACAAATAACACAATAAAAACAGTTACTGAGCACATCCTCCAAATTCACACTAACTTCTTATTTTTTCTTGTACTTATAGAATCGTTTGTTTGTTCCCAGGAACACATACAGGAGGTCCTGGACAAGTGGACGCAGATCGACGACGAGATCTGGGCGAAGGTGATAGTGTTCGAGCGGAACCGGCGCGTGGCGAAGGCGTACGCTCGCGCTCCCGTGCTCACTATCAACGGGTCTGATGATGGCTTTGACGGCATGAGGTACGTCGCTGGTGCATTATATATACAAACAGCACATCAAATGTTCCCACTGCTAAGACTCAGGGCCTTATTTCGCAAAGAGAGACTCAAGTCCATAATCCAGTGCGGGTGTTGTTGGATAGCCACTGGCCTCGAAAGATTCTGTGTACATGTCGGTTTCTTCACGATGTTTTCTTTCAGTTAAAGTTAGCGGCATTACGCCTATGAATTCGAAAAGACAGTGGTGCGCGTGGGATTTGAACCAGGGTGCTCCGAATCGGCAGTCGCCGTTCTCCTAATTAGACCAGCCGTAACTTAGGTAGGTCATGAAGTATGTCGCTGATGGATTATTTATCTATATTTCAAGTCGCATTCAGATCCTTCCCATAAATTTAATACCTAGGGTTTGTTATATAGGTATTTCTAGCTTCGTGTAGACAAAACTAGCGTCGCGTAGCGTTGTCTACACAAAGCTAGATGCTTGCTAGTTTACTAACACTACCTTGCTATCCTAGCTTGAAAAACTAGCTTCGTGTCGCTCAGGCATTAGTGTCGAATGTAACAAAAATGTGTTTAACCAATAATCTCGAACTAAACTATTATATATTAATTGAGAATAATATATGAGACTTGGCCTTATTGAAAATTCATGGTACTCAAAATAATTGTTCGTTCATAAAGTTTTACGAGACCAGTAACTATAAATTTCAAAAGACTATAAACTGAATCGTTTGCTTATAATTCTTGAGACTAATCTCTAAAGCTTTGCGAAACTACCAGTACATTGCTAAATACCTGCATTTGATTAACTGTACCTCGTTAATATATACTTATAAGAAATATTTGAACACGTGCCTGTTCTAGTTTCAGCCCATTCATTAAGTAGATAGATTAATTTATTATTATACAATAATCTAGTTCAACGCAAATTAAAACCAATTTCGACTGGCTTGAATTTGGTAGCTTACAATAGAGACTCAAAATTGGTTTATGTTTGCGTTGGTCATGATATTCGTTAACATGAATGCTACTTATATCTTTTGTTTGTTTAATTCATTTGTCTTTCATTATGTAGAGCATTTTGTTTTTTAATTCATTTATATTACGCATTCCAAGCTTGTTTCGTTTTGAAAATGATTTATTACTCTATAAGGCAGTTGTTACTTTAACAAATAATGTATCTGTATGTTCTTACAGTAGTCAAGTTCTTGTTTTTACGAGTATTTCAAGTCAGTTCACAATTTATTTTTGGTTTTACACTATTGCATGCTGCGATGACAGCTGATAGATCCAAATATTGCGTAGTTTGTAAAATATGTTAATTATGATCAACGAATTAATCAAATCCACTGTGTATCATGTCATAACGTTCCGTTTTTATCGTCATCGTATGATTCAAGAGTTATGACACCGTGGCCTAATAAGACTAGTATGGACGACTAAAGCGTTACTGTAACCGCAATACATTCTCCAAATTAAAAACTGTCAAGTGTCTTGTTAACTTTAAAAATGATAAGTGTAAGTATTATGTTCTTAGTTATACTTGTTAAATTAACTACAGCGGGTATATTTAGTTTCTCAACACCACCACTAATTTTGTAATTCACGGCCAAGTTACCTACATCAAATTTGTGGTGCACAGTCACGTTGTCGTGATCAATCCGCTTATCAGTATAAACAAAACGGACCTTAATTATTCTAACGCGGCCTTTATCTTTATTAATATTTAATTGTTTCACATTCCTGAGTTACGTTTCGACAGCACACTTCAAATTATTTTCACATTATAACCACACACAAAATTAACGGATCTCATAGATTAACGTAACGATACCTAGACTGTTACTTTCTTAATTGTTAATATTAGTTGATTGTTCTACCTGCTTACGTGATTTATTGCGTGGAAATTTTAGTGGGTTCCAATTTGAAGAGCGATGTTTCCAGATGATTTACAAGGCAAATAAATAAATTATCTTATACCTCCGTGTGATAAGTTATTTCAACGTTACACGTTGAAATAGCTGCGTGGCATTGTACTGTTATGAGTAGATATGCTGCTTACCATCACATCCCGTTCCGCTCCTCCACCGCCGCTCCGACACTACGCCTCAACATTGGCACGCTGCTAAATAAATTTTCACTTCAAAATTAATTAAAAGAAATAAAGTATTGAACTAGCATCACCTCGTGGTTTTCCCCACGCAGTTCCAGTTACCATTATTTTCCGGTGATAAAAAGTAGTTACATAATATGCGCTATTCCAGACTACAGTCTAAATGTTTTCCAAATTTCAACCCAATCCGTTTAGGTATTCCAACGTGATTGAGCTTAATGCTCAATTATGCTTTCGCATTGTATTAGTAAGCTGTAGTTTCAAATGTATATCACAAAAAAAGAAGTGTGGCACTCGGGGACTACCGCGGTAAAGCTATTGCATGTTGCATGCATTTTTATCAACATAAGCAATAGGGATGTTAGCAATTTTTCGGAATTGCTTTTATTTTGAAGAGTGACATATGTTTACCATAAAAAAAAATGCAGAGAAGTTTACAATCTAGTCAGTCTTCGACAGCTAAGAGCATTTAGTCTGTAAAGCTAATACAAATAAGATTCAAAGTCGAATGACCGATTGGGGAGGACGGCGTTACGGTCTTCCATCCATCTTTCTTGTGAACATAAGAAAGAGATGCACGATCACTAAAATTCGGTCCCCAGGCCCGCGATAAAAGCTATGCAATAGCTTAAAAGTGTTTTCTTTCTATGTATATTAATTATTATAATCAATTCGTTTTGCGGTAATTAATCGACAGCTACCAAAGAGTTTACATTTACTACGTATAGAGTTGGCGCAAACGCTTTACACCGAAAGCACGGGTAGCATCTTTCTTGCCTTGTCACTCTTGTGGAAGTGTCATACTTTTGTTGTGGCACATCACTCTATTGCCATAGAAAGTATGCACGTCATCGGCTTACGATTGACACAATATAGAACCATGCAGAAAATCTCACTCTATACGTAGTATATGTAAACTCTTGACAGTGACGGTGTGATTCATTATCATCCATAGCCTTTTCTATTCCACTAAATTATCTAACCTCTTTTGCAAATCTGTCTCACGCCGATCTAATTAAGGTACCACAGTATTCTCAGACTTACAATTGTTTGTTTTATTCAGCATCAAATATTCTTAGCTTCAATAACGCTAATTCCGTTTATAAAGCCGCCTATGAGGTATTAAGTAACTGGCAACAAAGACTCGTAACCACCGGAGCGTGGACAAACAAGGTTACCGCGGTTTCACCGGTTCTAAGAGCGAATATGGATAATAACTGAGAATTCTAACGGGCTAGTGACGGTGAAAGTGCTAAGTTGTCTGGGAAAATGTTTGTCATATGGCAGATAATGTTAGCTAGAATATAAATCAGTAAAATGAGATTTAATTGTTTCATAGAGATTTCAAGAGTTGGGAAGTAAAATGAGACTAAAATATGCATACCAATGTTCAACAGGTCTATTGTGTTAATAATACTATTAATAATCTACTATCGTTATGTACGATTGAGTCATGTTTTTACTTTTGAAAGAGTTTTGGCTGGTCCAGGCTAAATAGCAGTTAATATAAAACGGCTTCTACTGCTTGCCGAACTAGTGGCTAGCCGAAGCTAGTGCAGAAGACACAGGGTCCTACTAATCTAAACTTTGTAATACACATAGAGATAGATAGATAGATATACTCTTTATTGACACACCGAATAAAATTAAACACAGAAAAAAGGACAATACATTTAACAGTAGTGCGACAATGGGCGGCCTTATCGCTGAAAGCGATCTCTTCCAGGCAACCTTAGAGCAAATACGTTACCTACATATTTTATTTACTTACCAAACTCTCTTATCGTATAATCATACTGGCATGCCATTGGTACTTCTTACTGCGTTATTCTATTTAGCTTTCTTAGGGTCCTGCTTCAGTGACTTTAAAAATACTATACCTAACGTCTATTAATAGTACACAATCGCAACTGATAAACCACTGAATTTACATCAACAGCCCACTAAATGTTCCCACTGCTCGGACTCGGGGCCTTCTCTCGCAAGGAAAGAGTTAAGGCCATAATTCACCACGCTGGCCCAGTGCGGGTTGGTGGATGACACATGAATTCGAAAGGTTCTAGGTACACGTCGGTTTCCTTACTATGTTTTCCTTCACCGTTTTAAGTTAGCGGTATTACGCACATGACTTCGAAAAGACGTCAGAGAGTGGTGCGTGTGGGGTTTGAACCAGCCACTGCTCCAACTCCAACTACTGAATTACTATTGTTTTATTTGCCAACCTGCTTTTATTTACTTTATATCAAGACAGAAACGTTTTCTGCAAACAAAAACAATAATGATAGTGATTACATAACCTCGCCCTGTTTGAACTCTGTTAAAAATATAAAGAGTTATTTATTAATATTATTATCATTTATATGCATATAGTTCCTATATTATTTTAGTTTATATGCAATCGCAGATAACTTTGGTCTATTGGAATCTAGTTTGCTGTATTCTGATTACCTTTGTCTACTTATTTTTTCTATTATATTATTTTTGATCCAATTTTGATTTTTCCAAATCTCCTGGCAAGCCCAAAGCATAAATCTTAACGTGTGGCAATAGCGTGCGCATGCGTCGATAACTGTTCGATTATGGCGGCTGTTGCCCAATACCATGCGAATCGAGGTTGCGTATGAAATGGGCATATTAGGCTGGATGCACACATCCATTTCCATAGTAAAACTGTTATAAAATGTTTCTACTACTTTTTCCTCATAACACAGAACGTACTGTGTTTCCATACAATCTGGCTCATACTTCTTAAGTAAACAAACGTGTTACAATCCTAGGTTATTATTGCTTAATATTAGACAAATCGACGTCACGTTAGACAATCGACATAACTAAAAGAGTTGTTAGTAATTTAAAATTGATTGAATTTTATTTATCCTTTTTTGTGCAATAAATAGTATTTCTATCTTTCTAATATTCTCATAAACGTAAAAAAAGATACTTGGTATACGTTACTTTGAAACAGTTTATTTAATGTTGATGTATTGTTTTAATGTTGTTTACAACTTGATGCGTTTTTCAATTGTCATATACAACAATTGTGGAAATAAGAATTTAAATGCAGTATTCGACTTGGTCGTGAGAAAAATATCATCGTTATAAAATATGTTCACATATAAATATACGTACATATAATTGTATTAATTGTCAAATAAAGTTCCGTAGGCTAATTGATAATTCGATCAGCACGTAAAGAATGTTTTTTTTTATAACTGTATCATAGTGATGGGACGAACAAGACTTCTACCTAATGTAAGCTACACCAAAAAAGCATAATGCCACGTAACTATTTGACCATGAAGAGTCCAAAACTCAGCTTACTATAGGTTTTGGTTATGGTTCTAAGTCTCTCGTTTTTTTTAAAAATAGAGTGACTAGACAAGCATGATATAATTATGATGGTGAGCAACATGCCAGCCATAACAATACAGTAACACGCAACTGTTGAAACATGAAAAGTCCAAATCTTTACCTAGTACTATACTGCACTAGTCACCCAAAGATATAAGATGTTTTCACTCCATCCCCTGTAATTTCACTGAAAACATTGCCCTTCAAATCGGAACATACTGATGTTTTCACATTGCTTGGTGGTAGAGAAAAGGCGCTACGTCCCAGCAATGGCAATTTACAAGTGGGATACTTACGCTATTATTTATGTTATTTCTTTAAATCAATTCTAATACAAGTGGGATATTTCCGCTATCATTTATGTCATTTTATCTTTCTAAAAAAACTAAACCAATTGTACCCGTGCCTTTAATGGTTAGATAGATACGTTAAACGTTTATTGACACAACTATGATCGATGACGGCCGTGCTGACCTCGGGTTAACTGTGGCTAATTAGCAGGAATTGCCAGTGATTGATATTTTTTATTACTTTCGTTAGAATTTGACGGTTCAAGTACGGTGCTTATGAATTTTGTGAATGGAAGGAAAGAAAAGGTACGCAATCAATGCGTTTTTACTTTTTTGCGTTGCAGTAATGTGTTTATTATGTTGATGAATGAAATTGAAACTTTGTGGACATAAGTATACATTTCTGAGCTAAACAAAACATATAGATAAATAAATTCTGTGCTGCCTTTTAGTACTATTGAAAATTGTTCGACATTCCTAACACAGCGCTAACTAGCCTCAAGCTAACAAAGCTTGTATTATGAAAACCAGATAGCTGTTGTTTTACTTGCATCTCTTAAATAAAGAAGCTAGAGTAAATAAATAAATATTGGTGGACAATTTTATTCACACACAACACAATCAGACCCCAAACTCAGCAAAGCTTGTAGTATGGCGGCCAGATAGCTGATATAATACTTATACATATAAGGTCTACTCTAATATTTACACACTGGGTAAACAGTCTACTTTCTTGTAATTGCGTTTTAAAAATTAACACCCTGCATTTTTCGTATAACTTTTTACCTCTTCTAATAAAATAAAAGAATTGGGTTTAAGAAAGGGTTTCCTAACCAAATCATTTATTTGTTTCAAATGTTGAAAATATTTGTGAAATTAAGTGTTTTATAAAAGCGAAAAAAGAAGAAAATATTAGGGCGCGATCAGACAATACTCGGAGGCGTGTGCGATGGCATCGCTCAGCGCATAATGACACGGAAGTCGGCCTGTCGCCTGCGCGCGCGCTGGGCTCGATCACAGATCATCGGGTACTGCCGAACACAGAAATGTTACTTATTTTGCAAATCTCCATGTTTGGATATTTGTATGTTTGTTGCTCAATCACGTCGTAACGTATGAACGGATCGAAATTTGAAACAGCGTTGGATTTTAGTCTGGAAGAAAACATAGGCTACTTTTTTATCCCGTTAAAATAACGTGAACGGAAACTCAGGTAACACCACGGGGCACTGCTGGTGTTACAACATGTCAATTATTCTGTGTATTAAGTGATTATAGTATGATATATATATGCTGCTGACTTTTTATCCCGAAAAATGTTATAGGTATCCTTGGAAAAAGACTTTTTTCTAAATGTTCGTAAAATTGCAGCAGATACTCGTACGTACATTGTTAAATTTAATTTTTAGTTTTGTAGTGTCAGTTTTAAATGTTTTAGCTACATTTGTTGGCGTAAATTTATTTGTGTTTCAATGAATTTAAATCTAAAGTTTTAAATTGAATGTGTTCCTGTGTCTTTCTAAAACCTTTTAAAATTGCCCAGCACTTGTGCGCTCCCGACTTTTCACTCCGCAAGGAAGTCCCCTATCAGATCCTCACACGAAGCCCTATTTTAATTCAGGAGCCCCAACAGCTTACACTCCTATTTAATTAGTAAGATCTAATGCAGACTCGCACAATAAAGATCGAACATTCTAGCTGCTAGTAATTAGAACTTGTTTTAGACTTAAGACTTGTTTTACCTTACGATAGCAAAATGCAGGAGTTTAAAGTTAATTTTGTGAGAATTAATTGGGTATATCTTGTAGGAAGCGGGATTAGCTTCTGTGTTTGGTATTGTACTGTGCTTTATTGCTTTATGTAATGACTGTGAAACTAATACACGTATAGTGTAATGTTTTGTGATACTCGTACTTAGGGATTTTGGGAGAGAATTAACTACTATTAGATACTTTTGCGGTTATCTATCTTGTTTGTTGTATGTGTCGAAAAAATATTTGTAATTTACTCGTTGTAAATCACTAGTATCTAAGTAAAAATACATCTTCTAAGTCAATGTGGGTTAATTTCGACCACACTAGGTGGTCAAAATTATGCTTTGAGTTTAAGTAGGCCAACGGAAATTCTACTATTTATTTTTTAGCTATCGGATTTAAAGACATATTTATGCTTCACGATTATTAAGTTAAAATAAAACGATAAACATAATTTACATTTACATAATAATACGTTTCAGATTTTCAGATAATATTCCATTGATAAATAAGTTATACAGTCTTAAAATAGCACTAGATTGGTAGGTACAAGATTTGAAGACAGTAATTCACAACGTCAGACAGTAATATTAGCTAGAATGTAATCAATATCAAATACTAATCCGCAAGGCGCCATTCTAAATCAAACCCATTGTCAGCGCCCACCTGGCCTAATATCACGAGACCTACAAACCTTAGACCTAAAACTGTGACTCAAATAATAGGGCTTAGATGTCTGTCAATTACATGAACAAGTTTCCTTGAAAACTTCGGTTGAAGTTTAGGGCTGTCAAGATATTCTGAAAACTGTGTTGAAAGAAATTTTTTTTCTGATATCAATTGATGACGAGGGTAGGGTTGAGTTAAGCGATGATTTGGACTGTTCGTGTATCCAGCTTTACTCCAAAAATTGTTAACAAAATATTCATATTGCTGATAGCTTTTATCGTTATTTGTTATTACATTAAAAGAGATAACTGAAAACAAAACATTACAACCACTGCATTACAAAATTTGTCTTAATCTTTATTTTGTCTGTTCCTGTCTCTGTGAGTTTGTTCAGCTTCAGAAACATCGAATATTTTATTACCAATTTAACTGTACTAAAAACTATACAGGTTTTAGACTAGCCTATAGGCACTTTGTATACTTTTCCCAACATTTACTCAATGTATCTCTACCCATAAAAATGTTGTAGTTTACATTACCACGCGACAAAGAGACGAAAATTATCAAGATTTTGCCTTGACAAGGCAAAATCTTGATAATTTTATCTAATTTTATCTAATTTAATCTAAGGCTTAATATTAAAAAAATATATCATAAAACTCATTTTTTTAGGAAATGTTTCAATTCAGTTTACTTTTTTTATGCCAGAAAAAATCACATACCGTTAGTAACAAAACCCTATTACCAGACCTGCCCCGTCAATTGTCGCAAATCTACCCACGCGACCGACAGACATAATAAGCACGAGTCTAGTTTCTTTACATCTCACGATTTGAACCACTTTGATCGCTATCTGGGTTCAAATCGCGTGTTGACATTTTTAAAGCTTATAATTCGGTAACCAATAGCTTGATTTCTATGCAACTTTCACGTAATTTTTGATATTTTATTTAACTTTTTTATGTGTTTAAATGATACCAATGTAACTAGAGAGATGGAAGATATATCTGTTTCAATGATAAAAAAGATTTGCAAGTGAGTGTACAGCTATATATGGAGCTAGTCTCATAATCTTGATGAACTAGTTTTCACCGGATGTGTGAATATGACATAATATAAACTAGTTTAATATGATAAATGACATTGATAGCGAGGATGAACAATACATAAACGTAAATGTGTTAGAATGGAAAGCAAAAGCTGTTGGTAAATTTATGTCGTTGCAAAAATCGTTAAGAAATATGTTTATCAGAGTTTGACATTTGAGAATATGATAACCAAAATTTATAGCAGTAAAATATTCATGTGATTGATCAATTTGATTTTATTACAATTTTAAGAATATTGCTGTAGTAATCAAGTCAACGCAATATTTAACGACCGTTTAGATCAGCATGATGATGCTCAATTGTAACGGTGTCAATCATAAATATATATCATTTATAAAATGTATTTACTTAAAGTTTATATAGTCATTTGATGTGGATAAGGATACATTTAGGTATAGTGCACTACAAATTGTATATATAATATTCTGTATTTTGAGTAGGTGATTGTAATCATTCATCTCACTATGTAAAAAAATTTACAATAAATAGAATTAATTTCCATTATAAATAATCTCAATTTTTGACAAATTTGCAGTAATACAACAACAATACAACGAGGAATCGTAGCATTTTGGCGGAAAAATGAGAACGAACGGGATAAAATCGCATCGTGTAGTTTAAAACGCAAAAATTATTACCTCAGTCGCATAACAGCTGTTGCAACAGCAATACCTGAATGTTATTGTTTATTGTGTTCTTATCGATATGTGCTTTGTTTCTGTAAACCCAGTGCCCACAATGGTGGAGCCTTGCTTTTTGTGGTAGCTAGGAACTACCAACTGCTAATGAAGTGTCTATTATTGGTTAAACTAAATTCGTATCAAAAATTTTAGTTTAAATCGATAATAGTATTTGACAATGTGAAATGGCCATTTCTATATTTCAAAGAGGTTTGTTCGGAGTGATTGGCCAGCTCTCTTCCCCATTAAGAAATACAAATCTAAAGTCAAAGCTTGCGCGGCCAACGACATTAACTTTTTTTTTTAGTAAAATTTCACCTATCCGTTTAAAAATTGCCAACGATTATGAAATCCACACAAACTAAGTCAGCTCTTCTGTTTCAAAGCCTGTTGATAATAAAATATGGATGTTTCAGTTTTGTTGGTATTTAGTTGTATTGGTATTTAAATGTTTGTTGCTTCAACATAGAGGAAACAAATTCCACGCGAACGAAGTTGCGGGAAAATATTAGAGTAATCATTAATGAGTGTCCTACCGCAAATATCTCAATTCAGTATAATTTAACTACACGCCATGCCAGTTCTCATTCTGTCTTTTGGATAAACCAGCAATTTTAATAACATATTACTCTACAGCCCACAAGTGACCCTGCTATTACTAAAACGTAGACACAAGTCTAGATATTACGCCCACTTCGATTTCATAATGCTAACGAAAGCACTGTTGAGCGCCACCTTTTAAGTCCCGACGGATTTCTGATAAATCAAATAAATCCTCATTCCCACACAAATAAGTTATATTTTTCGAAAGATACATGCGTTACCCTTTTGTTATACCCTTTCTGAAAAGACAAGAAATTAATTTAATCTCCTTGGATCCATTGTTTTTCATCGAAACCACGTTGTTATTCTGATAACCAAATGGCATTGGAAAACAAGATTTTTTACTTGAGGTTAAGGGTGAATTTCAATTGCAAAGCAACTTAATGCTAGAAAAGCAGTATGGACTTCACTGATATTTTGTACTGTATTGATCATGTTTTTACTTTTGACAAATACTAATGATGTGACTGCCTTAGCACAGAATTATAAGAGATTGGATAGTAGAATGATGCATTGTGTAAGCCAACAGATTCAACAAAACATTACGACAAACTTACACAAATTATCTGAAACAGTCAAATAGAGACTGTATCGATTTTTTATTTTTGGAAGTGAAATTTCTTTATCTGTATTCCGCAGTTTATTTTGGTCTCATGGATTCTCATCACTAACATTGTAATTGTGGCGTAACGTACCTTGACGGGGGTATATCTAAAAATTTGTTGCCATATGAAAGGTAAAGATTTCTCACAAAAGAAAAAAAAGTTTGCAAACAATGAAAATAAACATTTATTCATCATAATTATCTAAATTAAAACATGTATCTGTCACTTTTTATTTTTTTTACAAAGAATTCAAAATATTTGGTAAGTTTTTATTAATTATTTCTAACTCAATTACAGGGTCCCGGGTCCTGGGAGCCCCTGTATAATTGATACGTCAGATAGGTACGGTGGTAGCTACGCACATGCATTGTAATGTAGCGTCGTAACACTTGAGCAACGGAGGAGTAGTGAAGTGGAACGTGTGCATGTAGAGGCTTGTAGGGTGGGTGAAATATTCTGGGTTCATCTCACCGACATGCGTAATAGCAATATATCTGTAGCTATGCAGATGATGCATCATCTGCTGCTGTTTAATTCCACTTTATGTTTTTATCTAATATACAATATAAAACAATTGTTATTCTACTACTATAGAGTGACGAGACGAGCAGGGCATGTGCCTGATGGTAAACCATAAGCCTGCCACATAACAGCACAGTGACACGCAGCTATTGGAACGTGAAGAGTCCAAATCATTACCTAGCTCTGTACTTCGCTCGTCACCTAGAGATCCAATATATTATATCTCCAAGCCTTGTAATTTCTCTGGACACATTGCCCTTCAAACTAGAAAACAATAATGTTTGCACATTACTGCTTAACGGTAGAATAACTGACAAAGGTGGTTCACTTCCCCAGGCGGACTCTGCCAAGAGTCTTACCACTAAAAAAAATATCCTACCGGCAGTTCCTATGACTGCCAATTTGTTTTATCACGGCATACCGCCCATACTGCCACTACGTTGTAATTATTTGTTTTGCTATATTGTCCACATAATTGCACTGCATCGCTTGGAAAGTAGGACGGCATTGAAGCACTGGTGTAATCGGTCGCGTTGCCCAGTGACAATGAATTGGGCCCGCTTGCATAACGGATACGATTCGGTTGCAGTTTCTCAGGACAAACATATTTTATAACACGCACTATGGATCGTAATATTTATGAACTTTGGATATGAGGAATTTGAAGTTTGTATTTTAATTAATTTTGCATTTAATCATGAAGAAATTTGGTATTCCACTCCCTACTAATATCGAAAATGCAAAAGTTTGGATGTGCAGATATTTAAGTATTTGTTGCTCAATCATATCGGAACGGCTGAACGGACTCTGGTTCGTAACTGAAACATATTTAAGTTGTAGTCTGGAGTAACATATAGATTTTTTAACCCAGGAAGAAATCGGGTAAGATATCTACGCGGGTAAAATAGATAGCACTGGTTTTCATAAGCTGAAATAATTGATGATTTTGAGGAGCATCTAACAGTTTATCTACAAGACACAGGACCCGAACTTTAAAAATAATATATATATAATAAATATTGGTGGACAATTCACACACAACACCATCTGACCCCAAACTAAGCAAAGCTTGTACTATGGTGGCCAGATAGCTGATATAATACTTATATAGATTTTTAAATACATACTTATTATAAATAGAAACACCTAGACACAGTGCAAACATTTGAATTCATCACACAAATATTTGCACTGGGTGGGGAATCGAACCCACAACCCTCGCAGGCAGAGTTACTACCCACTAAGCCACGAGGCCAGTCCAAAAGAAGTCCAAGAAGTATTTGACCATGCGCGTGCGCAGTTACAAAACTCACATCGGGCGCATAAAATACCAGTAGCGGCTCGATTTATCGCTTAAAATGGACCCTCGAAAGTAGACTACCTACGTATCTACGTGGCTGTAGATACATATTTAATAGCGCTAGAAGACAAGTGCCTAAAAGTAGAGGTAACAATGAAACGAAACATCACTTAAAAATAAAGTGAAGTTCGTAAAGTTGATATATCTAGGATCTCAAATAATTCCATATCAATTATATCTTGGATTTGAAATATCTAAGAATTATGTAAGCTTGTTAAAATTCTAATCAAACCAAATCGGTATAGAAATATGTAATCTCAACGTAAATGGCATTAAATGATCTTAAAAATACAAATCAGAGCTTAAATCATATAACACAATGAATATTACGTACTATTTTATAATGCAACGGTAAATATTATTATTCTATAAGGTCACCAATATTACCATACACAAATGATTAAAGTCCTTAACAATTTATAATATGTATATATTAGAATCAATTTGTTCACACCTTCACACCGCAGAGTAATTTGGTTTGTACTATTTCAAGATTTCCATCCACTTTCATTAAACGACCTTTATTTCAAACGGCTCGCGTGCGAGATCTAATTTATAAAACTACCCGCAAACCAATTCGAGTTCTAACAACTCGTAAAAAGTCAATTAAGATATAAACGCAAATTACGCGTGCGACCAACGCAGGTTTCTAAAAATACAACGCATTTTCAACTATTTATACGCTTGTGATGTTTTATTAAGCTTGGTTTAAGGTATAAAATCGAATGGTAAATAGAATTACGCATGAATATGTAGTTTGAAGTGTAAATTTTCGCTAGATTTTACCTTGAGCGATAGTTACTTAACTTTGCTTTTCTCCTGCCTAATCAGTGCCCTATACAAATTGAGATATACTAAACCAATCACTTTCACAATTAATCTTCATGAACTATAGGAATAAATGTAATATTAAACTAATATTATGATTGCGAAAGTTTGGATCTATTTTTCTCAATCACGTCGGAATGATTGCACGGATTGGATCGAAATTCGAAACACAGGTAGATTATAGACTAGAATAACACATAGGCATATTTTTAATCATGGAAAATCTAGGATACGCCAACCACGCGAGTAAATCCGCGGAGCGCTGGTAGTAAGTCTATCTGGCGTCTACCCCACGATCAGATTATTTCTAAGCTGTAAATTGTCTCGTCACATTGATGAGTTCAGCGCCGTTCCTTAGATCTAAACTGTCAATATATGCAAATACTAGGAGCTATCTAGTTGTACGTGGGTTAGTGGAAGTGGCTCCTGTCGTTTAATAGGAGATTAGTTTCGTAGATTCGACCCACGGTCCGCTGTTTTGTTCCTGTCTCTAGGAATTTTGCTAGAGCTGATTGACGAAAAATGTTTTTACATGGCAGCATTTTGGACCTTGTTTCAAGTTTTAAATTTAGTGGGTGGGGTATGTTTATGCTACGACAAATTAAAAAAAAAACTAGTTTTCAATTATATAGTATAAATAATTATGTCTATCTATGGTTTGCTTAGTTTGGTCCTAGATAGTATTAAGTTTCAACAACCACCGATTTTAACAATATAGGTATTCTACTACTTATTTTCTTTTGAATTCGTTTAGCCATCACAACAATACATGGAAACAAACATACACACTAAAATACACAAACTTTTGCCTCGAAAATGTTATTGTGAAAGATAGATAGATAAACTCTTTATTGTACTTAATTAGAAGACAAAATAAATACAAAAATTAAAAAACTAAAGTAGCAATTAGCGACCTTGCCGCTAAAAAAGAAAGAAAGATTCCATTTTACTTATGAATTAAGTTTAATCTAGGAATAATTTTTAATGAGGTACCTAATTATTTTATTAACCATACATAAAAATAATATCGTCAGGTGTATTTAAGCTTATGTGTACCTCTATAATCGTAGTGGTTGCGAATTTCCTATCCTCATGATATATTTGATATATTTATATCAGGCTACTTTAAAAACAAATGTCAATATAAACTGTGTTTAAAATTACACGACCAGCGTGAATCGTGTCACCCGAAGTTTCACTTAAATAAGTCACTTCTCGTCCAAATGAATGTTACTTCACGTTGGTATTTGAAGCCAATTTTGCGCTCCCCGGTTCTTATGAATTTGTCATGAGCTGTGCCTTTGTTTAGATAAGAGACTGGTAGCTTTGTGTCGTTCTAACATTGTCTAAAGTTTACCTCGAGAATGCAACAAATGCACACAATTGGCGTGCTTCAGAAACACCTGTGATGTTATCCGGAAGTTCTGCCCACGTTGGCTGCAAATGGATTGCTGTTTCCACGTGATTTACGGAGGCTCTTTAAAATTTCGCTAAAATAATATGTCATGAACAAAGATCAAAATTTGAATACACGTTGAGTTTTACATTGGTTTTATTTTAGTTCGAATATTTTGATTAATTTAATAGTTGATTTGAAATATTTCAATTACAAAAACGTTGATGATAAAGCTAACGTAATATTGCTTTTGAAGTTCAATCTTTAGTTAATTCTTTAATTTAACACAAGTCAAATATTAGTGCTGAATTAAATAAATTTAACTAGCTACCGGCTTAGAAACTTATTATTTGTGGTCTCCTAACCTCTGGCTCCACTAAAAATGTGTGAAAAGTGACACAATAGAAAGTGAACCCTACCAGTTACAATGAGTTTCTTTAAAGTCACGAACGTAAACTTTTTCTTTTTTTAGCTTATTTATTTTTTTACCAATTCTACAGTTTTGTACATATAAAATACAAAAAAATAGAGATAACTAAATACATAGTAAAATATATATATAAGCTTATCTTGGGGAAGCAAAGAAAATGATTTGGCACAATTTGTAAGAGAATACAGTAACACAAGCTTATAGGTAGATCAATAATGCAACTCCTACCTAGGCCACAGTAGATCTAATTTGAATAGATAACATTCTTCCCCAGGCTCTTTCCTAAGTCATGATTAACTGTGACCTCATTAACACTCACAAGCAATTGCAAAACAAAAACATTAATCGATCACGAACTTAAAAGCACTATGACCTAACCAATTATGAAGATCATTTCGACTATTGTTCGTATGATCGTATCGATATATCGATAAGTTTTATCGATATCAATCGGCACTGTTATGTCGACCTTGCCAATCGTGCTGAAAGATAGTTCTCAATTGTATCGATCATTAAGGTAGGTGTTTTATTGTGTAACTCTGTTAATTTCATTGCATAAATATATTTATTTACATATACCTACTGGTTTATGTTATACATTAATGATTTATTTGTTAAAATTTTGTATTTATTTATTTTTATTGACTGGCCTAGTGGCTAACTATAGTACTAGCGAAGCCGAAGGTCGTGGGTTTGATTCCCACCCAGTGCAAATATTTGTATGATGAATTGAAATATTTGTACTGTATCTGGGTGTTTCTATGTATAATAAGTGTATATTTAGAACTATATAAGTATTATATCAGCTATCTGGCTGCCATTTTACAAGCTCTGCTTAGTTTGGGGTCAGATGGTGTTGTGTGTGAAATGTCCACCAATATTTATTTATTTTATTTGTATTGTTATTAAGAGGTCATTCCATCCCAATATGGTTCCCTGGTCATCTAGCCAAAGCAGTCCCTACCTTATTTCCATGTGTGTTTCTCCTGAACTAATGTTAAAAATACTCAAGCAATGATGTGAAACATCACTGTGTTCCTATTTGAAGGGCAACGTTTCCATTAAAATTACATTGTAGATAAAGTATCTTATATCTCTGGGCGACGATCGCAGTGCAGTACTAGATAATGTTTTGGATTCTTGAAGTTCCCATAGCTGCTTGTCACTGCGCTGTTATGGGTAGGCATGTTGCTTACCATCAAGCACATGTTCTGCTCGTCTCGTCAGTCATCAAAGTGTGTCCTGTCATCGCTACTTATCTGTCCAAAAGCATATATGATTGTTTTGAGTACCAAGAAAGTATAGTCTAATTATAACATTTTTACCTTATTCCGGGCGTTAAAAAAATTTAGAAAGAGCCTCTTAACTGTGTACATATATCCGATCATATACAATAGTAATATGATTATTTATTATTTCAAAAATTTCTCACTAATCCATACAATGTATGGCATAATGATTTGTAGTGCATAGGGCAGCTTAATCACTTATGCATCATCAACAGTTTTAAAACCGTAGCTGAAATCCTGTTCGTGACCGTAATGACAGAAATAGTTTTAAATCATGAAGTGGCTCAACTTTAACAATTTGTCTAAGTTTTAAATAATTGTTCTCTACAAAAACTACCTACGTACTCATAAATGTATAATGAATTGTTATTTATTAAAATTATAAAAATAACATGAATTCTTCAAACGTCTTCGTTATTAATTGGTACTCGGAATTCGCACTTTGTCATAATTGTTTACAAAAAACATTAGTGTCTTAAATTCCTTGGATTTGACTTTGCGTACAACTAGTATTAATAGCCCACTATATGTTGCCACTGCTGGGACTGTCGGTCTCTTATCTCACGAGGAGAATATAAGTCAAGGTCATAAGCCACCATACTGCCTATGTGGGAGTTGGTAGTCAAAAGATTCTAGAAAAATTTCGGTTTCCTCTGGACGGTTTTCAAAGTCCACAAGCAAATATGCACATTCCATTCTCTCTGTCTTATTATATTAGAATACATAGAAATCACCTTCCTTTGCATGTCACTCGATAGTAAATCTTGCTACTTTCAATTACAGCTCACAATTTAAAAAAGTCTACAAGATATGTATATACGCCGAGGGTCACTGTAATGTTATATTTTATCATTAACATAAAAAATACGTGGGCCTACTTGCCGGACACTAAATTACTCTATTATTGTTAAATTGACCTACATAGTCACCCTTTCTCATTATGACAGACACATAAATCAAGTCGTATCATAAACAGATAACTTCATTACAAAAGTACTTTACAATTACATTTCGAAGCCTTGTAGTTCAATACGACTTACGTCATTAAAACCAAAGCATTATGGGCCCATTATTTTAGTACATTTAAAGTATTGACACAATTTTTAGCTATATTGTATTGGCATAATATGTAATGTGTACACGTTACTATTATTTGGTTTGATGGGTAATTATTCAGAAAAATGTACGATTTTCAAAGCTAAACATTACTTATAATACTTTTCTAACATTATATAAATAAGTACATAAACAACGTATAAACATATCGTAACACTCCAGTCAAATGTTGCTTGAGGCGGGACATAAACTTTGCTAATTAGCCTTTTAAATGCCAAAAGGCCTTGTGTTTTCGATGTTTGATTCATCTTCACTATGCAACTCGTGTAACTGTGCCAATATTATGCAAATAAGAACAGCCGTCGCAGCATCTAAAATTAAGAATAACCTAGTTGGAGTTGCAGTGAATTTTTATCAAAGGATGTCTCTTAGCAACGCTTCTCTATTCAGACAAGCTGACATATTCAAACTATTTTCAAAGGAAGCAGTTTGGCATTCAACAAATATATCGGGTTCTTCAATCTGCATCGTCAATTTGAAATTAGTTTATTAAGATGAGGATTAGAATTTTTATTTCAAATTATAAAAAGTACTAGCTGTGCCCACTGTTTCACTCGCGTTTTATTTGAAAGGAATCATGGAATTATGTATGTATGTAGATTATAATAAACTTATGTATATGTTATGCTATGTATATCAATCGCAATTCCTTTATCAAGGCACGCAACACAGAAAAGCCTCTACTGGTAAACAAACGTACGTAAAATGTTTTAGTGATGTTTTGTGTTATTAATAAAAAAAAAGGATGTAAGTAATCGAACGGGATAAATAAAAGTAAGCAAAAAAAGTTTAAAGTTTAATCATGGGATTAATTATTTATTGAATTTAAATCATTATGAAATGAATTATTGCATTACAAAATAAAAAAATAAATAAAAAGAAATCAGGAAATGGTCCGATTCCAAAACTATTCATGCTAATTGAATAAATCGGATTCAACATTTCACGAGCCTTGCAGACATGCAAACATTTTGCAAATTCTATAACTAGATGATACTCACGAACGTTTCATAACACGTAACGTGTTCACGAGATCCACCAATGTCGTAACTATTTACCAGTTCCTAAGTATTTAGACTCCTTATTGGTTAAGTGACCTTTTAGCCATCTCTAAGTTCGGGTCGTTTAGCGGGCAATGCCTTCAATTAAGTAGATTGCTGGCTGTCGGAGAATTCAATAATGTTTATTACTTTAGCTAAATACTTGCAACCAAATAGTGATTAAAAATCATAGCTAAAGATACCAATTATTTCTACCTAGCTGTATGTATTTGCGGAGCTGTAGAGGTGTATGAGTATATTTGTCTTTCATATATTTTACCGTCATGGAGGAATATTTGAATGTCGAGAAAATATCTTACACGTAAAACTCAATTAAGTTACTTAAATTTTTCCTTAAGATTTATGCGAACCAAAAAAAAGAACAAATTTGTGCTAGTCTCAAAATTACAATTTAACTGATTCATTTATCACGACAATATTTTTATTTCTTTAAAAGAGTGACGAAACGATCAGGACATGTGCCTCATTGTAAGCAATATAATTATGAAATTCAAATCAGAGTCCAATTTTAAACTAAAACTAAATAAAAACACTAGAATTCATCACCTATTTTTAGTGCTCTCTGATTTTATAAATCGTTCTTATCTGCCAATCTCCATTCAATCTCCTAGACTTCTGTTAGCGTATGATTTCAAATTTAATACTACACGACAAAAACATACCTTATCCAAATGGATCTATTATTAACTGAGAAACAAATTTGATATCAACGTTGATCACATCATGTTACAAATTATATTGCTTGTTTATATAGCTTATAAAGTCAATTCCTAGTGGAATTTAAAATGTAACCTAATAGTTTAATTTTCTTTTATTAGCCGTATCTTTCAATTGGAAGTTATTTCTCGGGCACAACGAACTGCGCGTTAGACGCTCAGAAGAAGAACATAACAATAAACAAACACTCGTCGTCATTGCTTCGGAGGCTAAAGACAATGATGCTTATGGATTCAGGAAACCTTTACTCATCAATATGTACAGTAACAAAAAAGTTGACAGCTAGGTCGAGCCGTTGACATTATCACTCCATGCAAATGCAGCTATATCCTGCTCGCTGTAAGTAGGTGGAGCGAAGGTCATCTTGTTTGGGCATGCTATGTTATGCTACGTCGTTGTAGAAAACATCTTACTTATATTTCCGTTTTAAAGTAATAATCACCTATTTGCATTTATTAGAATTTAAGTTATGATTTAACGTGTGATTTTTGAAATCGTTTTTATTTATAAATTATCAAAATTGATGAATTTTAAACATGTATGATGAATTTTTGAACACACTCAAAACTTTATAGAAATGTTCGATCTTTGTGAGCTTTACTAGTAGTTAGATTTTGTAACGCGGCGGTTACTTTTGTTTTCCATGGTACATAAGCTGCTCATTTTTTGTTCCCACTGGTGGGATTCGGGGCGTCATTCTCACTAGGAGAGAGTCATAGCCATATCTTACCTCACTCACTGTGGGTTGTCAGATGACGCTTGTCTTCGAAAAATATATTTCTTGATGCCTGCCCGTTTCTTTACGATACTCTCCTTCGCCGTTAAATCAAGTGGTGACAAGTTCGTACATCTGCACTGGAAAAATATTTAAAGGTGCACACGGGATTTGAACCTACGACCTCAGTATTGTGAAAGAGGTCATTGTAACCACTAAGCCACTACTTCTTTTTTAATGAAAACAGTCTTAGAAACTTTTCAACAGAAAAGATCCTTAAAATATTTTCTAGTAATTTAATTTACTACTCCTGAGTCCTGTTAAAAATTTAGTAAATAGAGTCACATTTTGTGGGTTGTAATGAAAATTTTATGCTAGAAATATTCTTCGCGGAGTTCAAATTACTCAAGCTTGATAAAATGGATACAGCAATTTATGTATGAATTGAAATTTAAATTTTACAATTACTGGCACATTCCTAGACAATTGCTTCGCAAAAGAATAAGCAACATATGATTTTGGGGTTAAAAATAACAAGATCTTTATTTGCACTATTCTACCGCCACGCAGTAATTTTTGTAAACATCACTATGATCCGCTTTGAAGGGCGATGTTTCCAAAAAGTTTATAGAATATTTACTTATATCTCTATAAAAAATCATCTCT
>CM029771.1:24543369-24776488 GCA_017562165.1 Ectropis grisescens
AATCGTGGTAAGCGTCATTCTTACTGACGGTTCTCACGTCCTTAATAACAGTACACAGTCGGAAACTGCTACAAAAACGTAAACATAGACAAAGGAAAGGAAAACTTAATACACGCGGAACAACTATGGGAGACAGTGGTTAAGACTTAAGTTCATTAATTTCAATTTCTCGGTGTTGTATAAGAATGGGCAGTGCTTGAAAATGATAGTGATCATAACGGAGACTACGCAATTTACGTTTTGTTTAGATTTTGCTGCAGAAAGCAAATAATGCAAAAAGAAGGTGTCAAAGGGACAGTTTCTACTCCCTATCGTTAATATCTGTTAGATAGCTATACTCTTAATTGGGCACATACAATTTGGCAACCTTATCATTTAAGCGTTATTTACAGTCAACATTGAAGTGAGTAAAAATCTGCTGCCTCGTGAAATTCTGCAAAAATACACTTTTTAGGAACCTATATTCAATGTTATTGTAAATTATTATGTACATTGCATGCTATTTTGCCATCTTTAGTACTTAATTTTTGCATGTTTCTGTAAAACCAGAAAATGTTATAGAGAACTTGTTGGTTGAAAGCTTTGTCTATTGTATCTGTTACAGAATCCAACATAGTATTTTCTATTACACATAGCAGTGAAAGCTTTATGATTTCTCTTTAACAAATTGTCGCAAAACGATATTGCTGCGCCCATGATCTGTGATTTTCCATTATTATGGTGGGTAGAACCTATGAGGTTATGGCTTGGTGTGAAGCGAACCACGAACGGTGTTGCCTGATTGATGTATAGAAAGTTAATTCTGATTTACAACTGTCATTCTTCCTATTTATTTGATTGCCATCTCATTAGTCGGCTCGGTTCAATGACAGGAAACTAGCGACTGCCAATTGTTTTATTGTTGTTGCCATGTTATGTAAGAACATAATTTGGGAGATGAATTAACGTTCGAGGAAGAGTCTATCTGAGATATTGTTTGGTACAATAAATGAGTAAATTAAAGGTTTTACTTCGTTAAGTGTTTAATTTATTGTATCTGCGTTATCTTTTACAAAGTTTTAATGATTTTTTACTCATGGTGTAGATGAGTAATTGTATTTATTACCTATGCTGGTGAGTTTATGATTTATGTGAGTACAGTTTCTATCTTAGAGTTCGTGTTAACGTTGTAAATTTCAATAGGAATTTGATTTAACTAAAAAAAAATAAACAATTTTTTCCCTCTTGAGTATTTTCATTCAGAATGCGGTGATAAGACCATTTTCCTTCGATAGTCTAACAAGTGTATTTTAATAACACCATTAGAATGTCATTGTAACTTTAAATACAAATAATTTAACAGTAAAGTATATTAAGTGCCATGTAATTTTTAGGCACCAATTCTTAAATGTTAGTGAATAAATATAAATAAGAAAACAAAAAAAAATACTATAACACTTTCAAAATATTAACGCAACTTTGCATAAAAAACTGGGATAAAAACATGTATCACGCAAGAAAAATCTAGATTTCGTATCACATATTGTATCACATTCCTTTCCTTATGGAATATCATAAATATATGCAGATGCAGCTTTCGATTATGTCATCACCGTAACAAATGCAAGCTTGGTTTGGATGCATAACTTTGCATAATTCTAATCTTGGGCCTCAGTCTTATAAGACGTGATTTGAGATGGAACTTACTTTGCACAGGAAAGCTGTTGAGTTCCGAGAAAACTACTTACTCGTAGCTAAGTAAATAAAGCAAACTATAAGGAAATGTATTTATAATTTGAACTAAAAAAAGTGACAGGACGAGCAAGACGTGTTTTTAAAACTTTTTGTGTCTGTTTATAAAAACACGGACCCTGGTGTTCGTAAAGCAACGTTCGTTAATTAAAAAAAGACTTCACCAATTAAACAAGTGACGAGCGCACTGCAGAGCTAGGCAGTGGTTTGGAATGCTCATGTTCAAATAGCTTTATTATCAGTATTACTTACAATCAGGTGTATGTCTTGCTTGTTATAAAAATATTTATAACTTTTTTATATTCTATGGTATAAAAAAAGTTATTGATATCACCCAAACGATGTTTCACTATATACTTTTTGATGTAGAAATACGAGAAAAGTAATTGTTACCTTGTATAATTTATCCTTCTGATACCACACATCTTCTTCTTCTTCAATTTGTGTGGTCGCGAAGGCCTGTGTGAGGTCATCTCGCGACCGAGACAGTATGCGTCTTCTCGACACCATCTCACCCCCCGTCACTGCTTCGAAAGGCCCAAGGCTGAAACAAGAAAAAAACCGATTTAGCTTACATTTTTAGATGTCTAATATAATTTCGGAGGTAAAAGTAAGTTCGTATCAACTACCTTGTAATTCAACTTTTTATATTTAAATTATTAATATATATTATTATTGAATGAAGGTAAAAATATAATAAAATATATCAGAAACTTTAAAACTTTATATTAAAAACCATATCGACTATTATTGCCACGAAAATATGTTATGTAAAAATGAATAATACTAGTTAAATGATCCTACTAAAATGAAAACAAATGAAAATTAAGGCACCATATTAGATAAAGTATAAGTGGCAACATGATCAATTATTATCATATTAAAGATAAACAATTACAATCAGCGATATGGAGTAAAAGCAATCTACGCAATTGAAACATGCTAGATGAAGCACGTTCTATTACGCTCTGGTGTTACAATACTTGTTACATGAATTAGCGTGATCATTTGTTACGATTCATTTAACACGGTCACTGCGAGGCCATTTTTCGTAGGCTTTCAGCTAGTGCGTATGAGGTCTTTTCGAGGCAAAGTTGCCCAACTTTCCAGTGCGTCTGGGATCTTTTAAGCCTCACAAAATTGTTTCCTAAAACACCTTCAATATTTACACATAATTGTGAAAATAATTGCTTGAAACTTTACCATTAATAACTTAAAGATGAATCAAAATTGAATCCTGCTTCGCCCACAGTTATGACATTTAGATATTGAATAAATTAAAAAAATATAACTGACATCTATTCTGCCTCACATCGCACTGAAAGACAGTTCTATGAGCGCCTCAACTAGAGTTGGGAATAAAAGAGAATTGCAGTTACGATATTAAACCAATTTATTTACTCAAAATGTTTTTGATTAAAACAGGGCAGGCAGAAGGATTTATTACATCGGACACAAAAAGTCGCAATTTTTTTAGTCTCTTGCAGCCTGGGAGCTATTTAACGTCAGTTATTAAAAAATACATTTTTACAGTCTTAAATTCTCGCAGCAACCTATGCACCGCTTTCGTTTAACACCTTTTTAAACCCTAACAAAAAAAAAATGGGTGTTATAAGTTTGACGTCGATGTCGTCTGTCTGTCTGTCTGTGTGTGTGTCTGTCTGTGGCACCGTAGAGCGCAAACGGATGGGCTGATTTCGATAGGGTTTTTTATTTGAAGGTTAATATTCGTGCGGATGTTCTTAGCTATATTTGGTTTATATCGATTCAAGATGGCCGCCTCCACAAAATATTTCTTCACAACCATTCTCAATATGGGTATCAAATGAAAGGAAATAATAAAATACCATACAGTATAACAAATTCAAATCCAAGATGGCCGCCACCACAAAATTGCGAATTGCATTTCTTTTTCACTACTCCCTCAATATGGACATCAAATGTGATACCCATATTGAGGTATGGTGTGTCATTCCTCAATATGGGTATACGATATACTTATATTCAATACCTAAACATTCCACAATAGTCAATAAAAGAGCTTGACTAGTAGAATGTTGTACAAATTACAAATCCGAGATAGTCGCGGGTAAGCAGCGTGCTTCCGTATCGATACTTATCACGTCACTAAGCTAGGATGCGAGAGTGCCCCGCCGCCTGCGTCTCACTTCGTGCGGCTATGAGGCCTACAATTTTTGAGACAGATATACCTCACTCCGCACTGTACGTAACTAATTAATACTCAGTGCGGTTGAGGCTTCTTTGACCTCATGTTACTTTAACATAGCTATTAGGCTAGGCTTTGTAAGAGAAGCAAATTTGTATATTTATCTCTTTTATACTCATAGAAATGTTAAAATGATCGTCTCCCGCATAGAGTGAGAGAACGCAATTTTGACTGCCGCACCTGCGAGAAGCCACGCATGTGGTTTGTTCGACCTCATAATGCAATGAACGTGTTAAAACGTGACTAAATTCGTTTTATTTTATCAATTTCAAAAAGACAAGTCGCCAAACGATGGTGTCGATATCAGTTGTCAAACTTTCCATAGGAGATTAAACTAATACGTAACCGTATTATGAAACAAGACAATGGGAGCAGTGAAAGTGTTGATATTCCCATTCTCGCCTCGTATCGGTGTTCGGTGTTCACAAGCTGATGTTTCCATTCGTCAAACTTGGCGGTTCTTTGTAAAATGTCATCGAGGGTATAAACGATGAGGTGGCAATTCATCATATTCTATGCTGTAACCACGGATATTCGGGCTGTAACCGTCAACCGGAAGATTTGAAACAAGAAGATTGATATTTTGCATGCATTATTTGACTCGTTGGCTTTTAATTTACGGTGTAATTGTGATGTTTGCAAACTTTCTTTTATAAATATAATCTGTAAATCAGACATGGTATGATATTTTAAATTTCATAGGTGTACACTGGACCACCATCTCGCCTTATGTTAAGCGATGAAGCATGTATTTGTTACATTTCAATGGACCACTTATTCAAGATCTAATAAATGAAAAATAAATATAGGTGGACAATTTTATTTATTGACTAGCGGCCCGCCCCGGCTTCGCACGGGTACATACACACACACATACACCCTTTTTTTTGTATCGGGTTTAAAAAAAAAAGTTTTTTTTTTATGAATTTTTTTATTAATGTTTTTTTGTATTTTTTTTATTTTAAAATTTTATACATATATAATATTATTTACAAAACAAAAGCCATTAGTTTTAGTGAGTCAGAGCTTCCCTGTAAACGATATTTGAAGTAGTTTTATTTTGTGGCAGCAAAATAAATTGATTTTCAGGAGCTCCGACACGTGATAGGCTATCATACAGTTGGCCATGAGTGAAACATTCTTTTCGTAGGTCGATCCCTAATAATTCGAAGGTTTGGCCCTGGGACTTGTTAATAGTTAACGCGAAAGATGATTTCACCGAAAACTGAAGTCGTTTAAAAGGGGATTGGCAGATCAGTTGGAATCATCGGTATCCTCGGTATATGAGCTAGTTGACCAGCTGCTGGGCCAGTGATAAAATTTTGTTCAGCAAGCCGCTGCGAACGCTCGATACTTGACTCTCTAGCACGCGATTGCGATGCGTATTCTCTCCGACTTGCAAGGCGATTTTCAGTTTCTGATGAAGATTCCTCATTACGCCGTATTTTTATTGCCCTCGCCTGGGAACTATGTTTAGAAAGTTGAGATCTTGATCTTTTGGCATTTTGGGCATTATAAAATGAAAAATAGAAGGAAATAAATAATTAAACAGGCTTTTACTAAATTTTTGCTTATTGAACTATATGAAGTACTAAGCTGTTTGAATAATTAAAATATGATATTTATTATCAGGTAAGTAGTAGGTACTTATTGAAAGAAAATTAAAAATATGGGCTTAGAAAACTACCTTTACTAAATTTTTGCTGAAATTTTGAACAGGAATACCCAAAAAATACTACTATAAGCAGTTTGAATAGTTACATTAAAATATAACATTTATTATCATATACTTATTTACCTATGAAACGAATTCAAAATTTTTTCAAGCTAAAATCATACGATCACGCACACGACCGCTGCGTAGGGAGCCGATCGCGCGAGTGAGCCGCGCGGCACTTTATTTTATTACATTGACTCCCCCCCCCGTACCCCAGTGACGCTTACATGGAGCCTACATCGCATGCTGGCTAGCTGAGCGCGGTGAGCGACAACCACGCGACTTTTTTCTAATACTTACATTTTTAAACTCGTGATATCTTCCGAATGAAATGTAAAAAAATATAAAAAGGTATTAAAGCCGTCTTGAATATAAAGTAATTTATTTTGATAAGGATTAATACCAAGGTACAAATGAAGAGCCTTTTCAAGAGGCGGCATATATAAATTAATATTTTAGAATAAAAAACTGCTTACTGTGACATAATAACTATTATATTTAGACATATGCTGTCGCGACACTTTTTCTACAAATAGATTATCTACATAATGATGAGTTCTGCAAAGTCGTAGTAAATGATTTTGTTCTATCATCAATAGTTTTCGCAGCGCACGCGACGTAAGGAATTTTTCAGGTCTTTTTTTAACACCTTATGTTACATTATTGGAGTTTTAGTAAGGATTCCTATTTTTTTTTGTAATATAATATAGCCTATGTTACTCGGGGATAATGTAGCTTTCCAAAGGTGAAAGAATTTTTGAAATCGGTCCAGTAGTTTCGGAGCCTATTCATTACAAATAAACAAACAAACAAATCTTTCCTCTTTATAATATTAGTATAGAAGTATAGATTTGTCCACCAATTCATACATAACACCATCTGACCCCAAACTAAGCAAAGATTGTATTATGGCGGCCAGATAACTGATACAATACTTAAATAGTTTTAAATACATACTTATTATAAATAGAAACACCCAGACACAGTACAAACATTTGAATTCATCACACAAATATTGGCACAGGGTGGGAATCGACCCACTAAGCTAACTAAAATTGTCTTATAAATATGAAAATATAGTGAGTTTATGTTAAGAGCGTGTTGGTTCGATGACACAGCTTAAATTAAGCTTCAGTTATTTATCATTGACAATTTGCCTATTTGACTAGATCTAGAACAATACTTTAACAATAAAAATATTTTCACAAACTTTGTATTGTTTTCAATAGTTTTAGGATGACCGTGAAATAACATCAAGTTACCAAAAATACTACTTCATTGCTCTGTGATGCATCACCCTTATCACAATGATTTGCTCGTCTCTTGACCACAGCCGAAATCGGCGAGGAAGTCTATAAATAATCTTGAGCCAAATCCACAAAAAAGTAAGTAAAAAGATCACAATCCAATCAATTTCCCAGTGCAAAGATTGTGTAAAGCATAGAACATTATTTAAATAAAATCGGAACCGAAAGTACGAAACAAAACGCATAATTATTATTCAAATTGGGTTATATTGTTGCAAATCATTGACATAAATCCGCCTACTGAACGCTTTCCTCAAGAAAATTGCCTCTGTTAAATGACTTTCGACTTTCCAGTGATTGATTTTAATGAGCCGTGGGCGCCTTGGTTGCGACGAGAAATATGTAATCATGGTCTGTTTTACCGCAACTTAGATATTTTACGTCATGCTGTTTTTTTGTGGAACGGTTCACTTGGTCACCCATTCAGAAATAATTTCGATGGAGAAGCCACCGATGAAGAATGAAGTGTTGTGTTTCATAAGACCTCGAAGCTATTTTTAGAGGGACAATCCGTTGTTTTTGAGTTCCAATAATATTTCGATAAAACCTCAGCTATACTAATGATTAAAAAACTAGGGAATTGAATATTTTTCACACTTATTATTAAGTAAATAAGGCGAAATTTTTACATGCATGTTTTATGTAATTAAAGAGTTTTTTTGTTGTTTATTTAACAGTGGAGGTTCGAGTCCAACCGTTAAATTCTCGAAGTTTTAATACTGAGAATTTATGTATGGACATACGTAGGTGTATCTTATGTAGATATATACGTAAGTACATTAGTTAATTTAAAAAAGCTAATTTTAGCTATATAATTTAATTTAATTGCGAATGAAACCAGCAGTCTCATTCTTGAGCAATACGTTTAAAGACTAAAATGTTGTCTACAGGCTTTTACGTGCAGTTTATAAATATTCTACTACAACATCGAAGTAAAACCCTACATTCTCATTACCTCACAGTAAACAAACTTACCGAATGAATAGGAGGAACAGTAGATTGTTAGATACACGGCCCAATGTCGATCCCAATGCCGCACATTGTTCGAGGAAGGAAGCGACGACCGCTTTGTTTGACGCTATGAGACGGGTGCCGAGCCGTTTGAGAAAATGCAATCTCTGACAAACCTGCGGTTGTGTTTCTACTGTTGTTGTTACCTATAATTTAACAATGCGTATTACAGTCATGTCATGCGGGCTAGGGCTGGGCGTCCACTCGAAATTACCGAAGCAGCTGTTCGGAGTATTAGGATTAATGTCCACAATTTTATTTTTTTGAAACTACTCGTATGTTGCCTTAGATGTTAGAGTCAGATGGTGTGGTATGTGAATGGTCCACCAATGCATTTATTATTATTGTACTAATTCACTGATTTGAAGAAAATGACATGCAGATTATTAAATGAACAAGCAAAATTTTCTATTAAATAGCAATGTGTATTGTGTATCAATGTTTTTTTGGGTAGTACGAAGCTACGATTATCTCTGTTTCTAAGAGCTAGAGAGCTTTCAATAGAGTTTAAATGCGTGTTAGTTTTTATGTCTATGTCTGTTTATTTATGTTAGTGTGCTAGAGTGTGTGTATGAGAAAGTATGTGTGGTATATAAAATGTGATATGTACTCGTAAATACAAGACAGCTAAAAATAAAGTAGGTAGCTATTGGTAGACAATTTTACTCCAGCGCCGTTAGCCTTTTTGTAACCATGTTGTCCTTGTGTAAGAAAAACTTACTCGGGTTACAGTAAAAAATGTAAGAAGAGATTTGCTCGATTAAAAATTAGTAACATCTAAGAAGAAATACTTTGATGAAGATGTGATGCAATAGCTACTTTCGCTAATTTTCTGCTGTAATAATTGCATGGGATTACAGCACGCACAGATTTGAGTAGATAACATTGTTATATTGCTCAGTGAACCAGACGGTTGATACCGAAGAAGATGCTATTTCTTGAATTCTAGCCAAGAAATAGTGTACTTATATATAGATTGTAATACAAAATGTGTAGGTTAAATAAACCATTACAGGTTACGTAACTTTAGTGTTGTTGGCAATGTTAGAATTAGCTATCTATGGATTGGATTTGTAGTGAATTTGTATAGATAGGTACATAGTTGTTTCTCTATGGTTATAACATATTTAAAAAAAAACGTACTACAACTTCGGCTACAAAGTCGTTCAACCGGCGAGTTGAATGGCCAAACGCAACTTTCTTAAAAAAACACCATTACTCGCAAGAATATGAAACTGTACTATTGGTGTGTATTTTATTCGTATTTATCTTTACTATTAACACCATGAAAAGAAAAATTCAATTGCCATCAATTAACAACAGACATACATAAACTCTAATATACATACATATAGTAGTCATTACAAATGCTGAATTATGCTCAATTTTCTCTTTTTGAGTACTTTTGACGTAATAATCGTTAAAATTGCGCCTTTTCTCAAACATTGAAGAACTTATGGTTTTAGTACCAAACTAACAGAAATATAGCTTAAGTATCGTATAAATGTTTTAAACTACGAGTATATATTTACGTACTTAGTCTTCAAAACATGTAGTCTCTACAACGTCAACTTAGTGAAAGAAAGATACACACACATATGAGCCGTGTAAACAACTCATTGACTTAACAACAACACTAGCTAGCGGTTACCTTGTAAACAACAGTGCACATAATGCAATAACCCCATCTCTATTACGCAATGGCTAGTTGCAAGGACGTCAGGACTCGTTTGCTAGAACGATGACCCATATAGAGAACCGTCAGATAGGGATGGGGCGTTATCGATGAAAATTATAAACTTTGATTGTGTAGGAAAATAATTGGTTGGACATTGTACATAAAATAGACACAATACGCTAATTGCCGTGAAGACCGTTGTCTGCGAGGCAATCAAGGGATCTTGGTAAACACATTGTGATTAAAGAGTTCAAAATGTATAAACTGTCGTTGATTTATTAAGTTTATTCTTATTATTGATAAGTTCAGTATTAGCAGCATCATTGAGTTATAGAGGCTACATAGTCAAGTATGTAAACTGTAAAAATACTAAATGATTAAAAGGTATTCTTCTTGAAATAGGAAAATTAATTTAACAATGTCAAAGTGTCGAGCAGATTATAAAGCACTCATTCAAAGTGCTTTTATTTTATTCTGTTTATTGATAATTATAGTTATCAAAATCACCATAAAACACTGGAGATTGGCTGAAGTCAATCAATTATGAAACAACCAATTAAATAATCGAATATAATACGTTCAAACAGTTGGGCAAGGTTTTGCATAAATTAAGTTATTGCAACGCTCTTGCAGTAACTGTTTCCGTCGTTTCCACACTCAGATTATAGCTTTGAACGGTAATGCTCAGGAATTATTTTAAACATTTTGCTTTCAGATTTCAAGAATAGGTACTGTTCATTTACAATTACAGTAGATAAACAATTCAATAAATTGTTGTGTAAAGTGAAGAATACGCAAAGTTAGACATTACATTCATCAGAATCGCCTGATTCGTCACATACTATGCCGATATTTATAACTTATCATATCGATATCACCATCGATAAAATGTGTTTAGATATAATCGACATAGAACATCTCAACGATCCCGTTGCCATCATTACGGGAGCGCACAGCGTAACAGGTTCTATTTTTTCTCTTTGATAACGTGAAGGCATTCCCGGAGCAATTACTACGGCGCGTTAGTAGCACGTGGATGAACATGGAATTGGATGCATAGAACTGACGAAAGTACGAAATTAATATTATACTATTTAGTGAAATAGTCAATTTGAAAAAAAAAACAAATTTAGTTATAAATGTATAAGTCTTGCCGTTCATCAAACGCATTTGTTTAGTCGAGTACTTAAGTTCATTGTATCTTATAAAGTATAAAAGTACTTCAAATGTAACATTGCCTGAGACAAAAGTTTTTGGATCAGAAAATATTCACCAAAGCAAAATACGAGTAATAAAAATCATCTGTAACTATACCAAAAAAATTATGTTGTGTTCCGAATACTCAGGAACACCAAATAAATGAATATCAGGAGAAGTTACTCAGGAATTCCATTGAGTCAAAAAGCTATCAAATATTCGAATAAAGTTAAATGGGTGCAGACACTTTCAAGTTTGCGTCGTCAAAATACCTCAAAAAACAAAATTTTGTGTTTGAATTGATTTGGAACATTTTATTTAAATCTTTAGCCACCAGAAACTCAAGTGCCTGTGCTCTTTGTCAGATTTCATAATTTTAAATGAGCGTCATTTAATATTTTATAATATTCTCTGTAGATAAGTAAGTGTTAGGGTGTAAGGTGTTTTGTGAAAGATGCACTCAATAGTGATCAAGACACATTATTTACAAATCACTAATTACGAATAACATAACAATAATTGAAAAAAAAAACCCGTTGGAACGTTTCGTTTTAACAGTTTTGGAACAATATCGTTTGTTTATTCTCTATTTATCATGATCTATTGTAACATCATTACCGAAAGTTTTTGTGTTCGTTAAGCGCGTTGTAATTATTGTTTGAGTCCGAAGGCGGGGTTCGTATTTCTATTTAATTTAAACGGTTAAACAGAAAAGATACGATTTAAATTGAAAGCTTCACGCTGTCTCAATTTTTCTAATTTGATTGTAGATTCAACCCCGATTACAGACTATAAATTCACCGGGAACTAACATCTCGCATCTAATGTAGACGGTATTTTCCAGGCCACTTTTGGTAACTGCATAAGGTACATTACCAAACCGCGGTATTGCTTAAAATCAGGCAATTTGCAGTCAAATTCCTAGTCTATGTACCTATATTGTGTAAAAATTACAGTTTTGATACTTGATGTATCATCACATGAATACAATACTATGCACCATTTTAGTAGTACATTTATTTTAGTTGTATATTGTGATACATTATGATGATGTTAGAGAGTTTAATTGGCTTGACTCTATACTTAAATACAAAATGAGTATTAAAAAATGTTACACTTTTATTCAGCAAATGATTTTCAAATGAAACAATAGTTAAATCCCTGTATAAAGATTGACTTCATAGTAGCATTATAGTATGATCGTTTTAAAGTGTTCTTTCCAACTTGTTTCTTTTTGTATAGCCCTGTAGATGATGAGTGTATTATAGAAAGCATGTCAAGAAAGATTGTTAGTTTAACAACAGAATAAACTGCAGTAAAATTTAATGCCTAAAGCGAATACTTAATATTGAATAGAGATATTAAAAAGTATTTTAATTGTAAATAGAAAAGCCCATTAATAACTTCTCTTCAGAGATATATGAAACAACAATCTGTGGTTTTAATTTTCATCTCAAACGGTTTATATTTATAAGTACATCTACATGTAAGTAGAACACAGACCTAACTCAACCGAAATATTACGAAACTGTTAAAAATTCAGTCAAAAGTGAACCGTGGTGCGGTATTCTTCTCAATGCTTTCCAAGTCAAATGGCAACGTGCCTACTATCCTAATTGTGTGTTTTTGTACTGAAAATTGTCAACATCTCCACAACAATTCCACCTTATTTATTGGGTAGTAGAGCAGAAAATACAACAGCACGTTTGAGATGGTATTTCATGACGAAACAAGGTTTTAAGAAGTTGCCTTTTAACGATTTGATGCGTTCTATTTTTGTTGAAGGTAGATAGATTTTGTAAACGTATTTTCGCAATCGTCCTCGGATTTTGAGTGTACTGAATGAACTTTGTGCCTGAAAACCCCATTAAATATTCACTATGGAAATGATTTATTTATTATTTTAAGGTCGAGCTACTACTTCGTTTACGGTTTTATCTTCTTTTAGTTAATATCTTCTGAAGATTTAATTTTTAACTCTAACTGTATATTGTAGTAGTTGTCATGACGTTTGTGAGGTCTATGCAGTGAGATCAGTACGAAATGGTTTGATGTATTAATGACTATAATACTCGCCTTTAACTTAACTTAAAGTAAAATGTATGAAATACTACATCGTCACTTGAAATGACAGTCAGTGATGTAAACATATTATCGAAATAAAAAAAATCATACTTGCTAGTTCTGAAATGTAATACTATCTGCAACAAATAAGTTTGTTTAAATTTGTTTGAAGTATCAATAAATTTTAACGCCCAATAATGACTTCTATCAATCACACAGTATCTAGAAAACAACAGAAACTGAAAATCTAAAATATATTTGGTTAGAAATAAATCTTTAATTTGTAATTATACTGTTTTAAATCTAAATCACCGAATCACATGAAAATAGTTCCGCCATTACGCCAAAAAGTAGCCATACCTATTTGTTTTTGTGCTGAAATTGTTATAACTTAATAATAAAAAGAACTCTTAAAACCAGACCATTACACCACAGTTTGTTAAACAGTGTAACTGGAGCAGTATCTGCTAATACAATCTCACTGATAAGTAGGTTATAATTTGTTGTGACACCATTCACTTGCTGTAAAACCTACAATACTGTTTATATTTCAATAATCAATTCAACAGCTCAAGTTTCATTCAATAGAATAGGTATCGGCAGAAGTGACAGCCGAAACAATTGTGCCTACACCTACGCGGTAGCCCTGCCCACTGAGTTTGTTTGTTAGTTGAATCAATTCTACCTGTCATTCATTGCTTTGTGAAATTAGCGACGAATGCATTGTTCATGAGTAAATGTCAAAATAATCAGTACATATCAAAATGGATAAGTATCTTTAAATGTACACGTATAGGTTTCATGTATTTCAATTTGCAGAGTTCGTATTGGTTGTTATTACTAGCAATTTTAATACGATTTTTTGTAGGCAAAAAACTAATTACTAATCATTTGCATTCATTGTAAATTTATCTATTTAAGATTATAAGCTGTATAAGTTGCTACTACTAATCTACACTGCTACTTACTTGTACTGGTACTCGTACTTCTAAATGTATTACAGATATAAGGGTTTGGTTTTTGCTCAGTAATATTGGTATGACTCATATTGGTTGACGTTTTATATTCATTCAGATGATAGTGAAATATATTACCTACAAACCTACATAAACTACTTACTTTATATCTCGAACAATTCAGAAATCCTTAAGAAACAAACTTCTTTTCCTATTTGTAAATTAATTTATTCGCAAGTAAAGGTGGCTAGGACTAGTTGATAAATAAAGACATGATGTGGTGACTGTTATCGATCGGTGTTAGGTCATAGCGTTGTTACGCATTTTATTTCGTAACTTTGCTCCTAAATAACCAAATCAAGTTCCTAAGCAAACGTCAAATCACTTAACATTCGATCTATATTGCAGGAATTGCTACACAACCTAGTCGCGATAAGAAATGCAACATTATGCCATAAGCGTGCCATTATTGATCTATGGATCACTTGGTTACGATCGTATCAAACGGCCCCGTAAGGCAAGTTCGCTTTCATTCGTGAGGCAACCCTATTGAGTGCCCGGTGGCTGTGGAATGTTATTACTTGATTGATCAATCTCTAGGCATTTAATCTAGGCATAAGTTAATGTGAACCTTAAGAGTTATTGCATTATACATGAATATTAGGGAAAGGAAAAGGTCATAGTCGAAAAGGTTAACTTTAACTTGACAACTTTTAAATAAATCGGCGGTTTCAGAATTACCTACTTTCTCTGAAATTATTGTGTAAGTGTTTTGTAATTGTTGATTGCTTATGTTTGCACATCATGACACTGATATTAACAGTTCATGCGGTCCTCAATTGAATGCATTTACCTAAAAAAAGATTCACTTTCGACTTAAAATCGCTGAGATCAAAACAAAACGCAATCCGGCAACGCATTCCACAGTACCCATAGTTACTCGTAGTTATATATGGACTTGATATATGTAAATCTGTTCGCAATGTAGTCTCGCTCTTGATCCCATTACCCACCCATTATATGCGTAATGCGGATGTGAAACGGCTTTTAAACGTTATTTACATAGAGCTATATGATTGTTTGAGATGTTGTTGACACATAGCCGCCGTGTAGTGAAAGCGATACGAATGTCGTCTGTAAACACGCGAAAGAAATTGCCTTTCTGCTTGCTATTCATTGACAGATAGCTAGAATGAACTCGTTTTATGTTGTTCTGTAAGTTTAAATAAATCGGTTTTGTTCTAAGTATCTTAAAATAAGATAAGTGAAAGGTTTATGCAGTAAAAGTTGAGAGTAATACTTAAGACACGCAGAAGTACTAAAAAAGAGAAAAAATATTGGCCGCTTAATTTTCAAAACGACCACGCAAAATATTCTGTGTTCATTGATAATTTTATTGATATACTTCAAATTTATTTTTATTGCACATAGCTTGAAAAAGTGACATCGTTTTATGGTTGACATTTAAAAAATCGAACGAAAAACTTTGAATTAAACTTAAAAATTATAAAGAGTTGTGTTAACAAGTGTAAGAAAAATTTCGGAGCTGTGAATTGTGAAAAATATACACCAAAATTGAAACGTATACAACATTTTATATGATGAGAAAAATAGTATTACCACATATTTATATATTGTTATGGGGATGAATCGTACTCGTAAGATTATGTAACATATGATTGTATAATTTTGTAATTTCCAATCTGGTGTATAGAGATTTAATCCATGAGAATTTCACAAAAGAACATTAAAAAGCAGTAAATAGAACCGAGTTTTATTTATTTTATCTGAAATCGTAATAAAACCACTCATGAGGCAGTAAAATCAATTCTCGGAGTGTTTGGAGATCTCTAAAATCTTATGAGAAAATCATTCGAACATTACGAGTCATTTAAAATGAAAGACACGAAAGTGAATTCGCCGCATTTCATATTATGGTTTCCAAAAATAAATTGAATTCTAGATGGAACGCCATCAAAATAAAAACATTTAACTTTTTTAAAACTATAAAGCGTACAATCACCCCGGGAAGTTAAATTTAAGTAAGGCCGTATAAGAGACTCTTGAAGAGAAACCTACACTGCTGTTCTAAGCTATTATTAGTTAAATTAAAGGTCATTATGTACAGTGTAGGAGGGCTTCATAGTGTAAGCAAAACTATTATTATGCACATAACTTTTACATTGTGTAATGTATGCGCAGCGGATATTAATTTTACCTTCAATTTGAAACAAACAAGATTCATTTTTTAAAGATAATTAGATTTTGTGATATCAGAAATCTCGCCCTAATTATTTTAATCGTTTACTTACTACCGTATTTGACAAATTGACTCAAGCTATGGAATTTTAGCATTGCTATTCAGCGTGGTAATGTTTCCAGCACGCTGGTTATGCGTCTAACTGTTCGTCATAATAGAAATATATAAAATACTAGCTGACCCAGCAAACGTTGTTTTGCCATATAAATAATTTCCTAGAAAAAAAGATTTAATTACTAAAATGGCTATTAAAAAATAAGGGTTGATCGTAGAAAGGTGAAAATTGAGGATTGTATGTATTTTTGTATGTTGTATCGTAAAAAAATAGAAATTAAAAATTTACGGGCGGACTACCCCTAACATTTAGGGGGATGAAAAATAGATGTTGGCCGATTCTCATAGATACCGGATAAGCACAAAAACTTCATCGAAATCGGTCAAGCCGTTTCGGAGGAGTATGGCAACGAAAACTGTGACACGAGAATTTTATATCTTTATTGTTCGTTTATTGACTTCGTTCGGATATTGTCATATAAAAACTATTAATCGAAATAAAAACTATCCTATCTTTCAAATTGGATCAAACTGTACACTGTGCAAATTTGATGTCCATCGCGGACAAACAAAGTGACGCGTAGTTTTTATATCTATAAAATATATGTATATCCTACAACTACTATTATAAATGTCAAAGTTTTGATATATGGATGTTTGGACGTTTGTTTCTCGATGACGAAACGTATGAACGGATCGAGTTGAAAGATGTGCCAAAAGGCTCATAGGCAATGACACTCGTGTGCGGAAAAGACTTCAAAAGTCTTGATCATCGCCGCAAAATTGCTAGTTTATCGGTTTTTTTATCGGATACACTTCGGAAAGTGTGCAACTGATCTGCATGATCTAGTACCACCTTGCCCTTTCTTTTATCGGACTTCTCGTATCTCAAATAAGCGGCATCGTTTTATGGTTGATGTTCCAAAAACACGAACGAAGAGGTTTGACTCCACGTTTGTGATAAGAACGTCTAGGTTGTGGAATCCGTTGCCTGAGTGGGGTTTCCCCGATAGTTACAATCTTGGTGTCTTCACATCGAGAGTGAATCGGTTTCTAAGGTTTTAAGGTATTGGTTCTAAGGAAACATTTTCAGTTGCGATTTGGATGCGTTTGTGTTTTGTTTGTGTTGAAATGGTTTTAAGATTTTTTATTTTTTTAAGTAATTGTAAGTTATGTATTTTTTGTTTGTTCATATTTATGTTTATTAGCGAAATTGAACTTTCAACGTCTCTTTTACTTTTAGTTATGGATCATAAACAAATTTGAGTACAAGTGAAACACGATACGAGAAGCATTTGGCGACAAAATATTTTTAAGGTAAATATCAGATGTCCTTAACACATCTTTGTCATAATCTTATGAATAAAACCAACAAGGGAATCTCCTTCGCCAAAAAACCGTATAAACCGGTACAGACTGAGCCTGTTACATCTTAATCGTTAAAACTGTATTACTATTATGTATCTTCAATCTACAGTTTTAAGATTCAGAATGCTGTGTCGTTTTTAGAAGATAGTTATCTGAGACAAAGTGTCCAAAACGTCTAGACGTGGCGCGCATAAACCACACTATGGTCATCTTTATGTTCCATTGTGGTCTAAGTTGAAAGAAAGAAGAAAATTTGGCTTCTATTACCTTAAATATAACAACTAAAAGGTCAATTCTCCTTAAATGTTTTCAAAGTCAAAAAACTATAAGTATGTGCTAATTGTAATATAGAGAAACCTTGAGGCTCAGCTGGTAGTAAGTCCGTTTACTGAGCATTGGGTCATGCGTTCGGATCCTATTCAGAACAAACATTTGTGTGATAAATATAATATGTACGTACTTTGGTTGTGTCTGACTGTTTCAATGTATAATAATTATGTATTTACAATTATACATGTATCAGCTATCGTAGTATATGCTTTGCTAAGTTTGCGGGTAGATGGCGTTGCCTAGAAGTAGTGTCAATGAAAATGATGGCGTCCATCGGCTAGATGGGTCGAGTTTAAAGCCAGTGGTAATAATAACAAATTTCTAATTTTGGACTCGGAAAAATACTTAGAGGTTCAGACAGGATTTGAACCAACAACCTCACGTTTGTGAAATTGGTTGGTCTCGTCACTAGGCCACCACGGCTTTAGCCTACTACGGCTTTATGCAAACAGTCAAACTTAAAACAATCATATTCTTATTTCAGCGTTAATAAAAAAGATTGATGATATTATTTCAAGTGACAAGGACTATGAATAAATCAAAAACATTTCTTCTCGAACGTCACCATCTTCGCTTCTCGTCTTTCACTTGCGGAGCCGGCAACAAGGTCGTAAATAAAAACAGCGCACGTATATCCTAACGGTACGGAGTACACTCCAGTATACAAACTTAGTGGGCTATCTATAATGCCTAAGGAATCCTGATAAGGAAGGAAGAGCTAAAGTTCAACAGATAAAGACCGGTTGAGGCTTATTAACATTCTTCCTTGAAATGCAGGTCTTGAATGGGCTATGTTTGTTTTCTAGCGCAGATGCGTTATGATTGTTCTTCTATCTAGGTATATGAACTTTCTAGTTTACAATGCTTGAACCCGCCAGTAAGCCAGTTCTTTGACGTTTCAAAGTGCATGTAACATGTTAACTGAATAAATTAAATTTGATTTGATTTACTTAAGTGATTTTTTTCAGATGTGTTTCATGTATTTTTTACGTTTGTGCGTAGGTACGTTTAATTATTAAGATGAGGTAAGTAAACCACACGCTTTCTGATTTAGTCCAAAGTATGACAGCCAGTAGAGACCATCTGCGGACAACTACCTCCTATTTTGGTCTCTATCTCAGTGATAAAAATTGTTCCACGTATTGATGAAAAATGTATTGCATAAAAATTTCGTAGATTTACTTTATATCTTTTACAGATTTCTTTAAAGAAAAGTTGCTTCCTTATTTTGATTACTATTAGAAACATTTTATAAAGTATGCATCTGATCTTTATAATACAGTCTTGATCATATTTCATCGAAATATACTGCCTGAATGGAAATGGAACATTTTTTCAATGCATGCAATATGAGTGTCTTCAAACTTCGAGTAAATAGATTACTTCTAGGTAAATGTGCTCAATCTTACAACATCGTAGGTGAGAGAGAAGGTTAAGTACGGACTCAAATCTTCAGTAAAAATAATATTAATGCCATTCTTCATACATTTCATGATTCATGGGGCGGAAATAGGTCAAAATTCTTGGTAGTGTATCGTTTGCAACCAAAAAACCGGTGGGAAATTCGTACGCTTTGTTTGGTTTAACTAATAACTGTTTAATTATCGGCTGCAAGACTGCATGATGCTGATTCATGTACGGACTTCCTGATCTGTTATTATTGTCAGAACCGGGTTCTAAATTTCAACTGCAAAATAAAATGTATGTAAGAAATCAGTTAATTTTCGGTAAGCACGCTCTATTGTGCAACATCATCGCTCAATAAAGAAAATTCGACCCATTTTTTCAGTCTTTTTTCTCATCAGTACCTACAGCTAAAGAAAATAACAAATTCTCCGTTAGCTCTTTTTCTTTTTTTTAAACAAAGATTGACGAGACGAGTAGGTGCCTGTGCATGTGCCTGATGGTAAGCAACATGCCTTCCACATAAAATAACACAGTGAGACGCAGCTATTGGAACATGAAGAGTCCAAATCATTACCTAGCACTCCACTGCGCTCGTCACCCAGAGATCTAAGATGTTATATCTCTAAGCCCTGTAATTTATCTGGAAACATTGCGCTTCAAACCGGAACACAGCTTGTTCCCTTCCAGTTACTACTTAGGTAGTTTGAATGTCAGTAGGTTTCCTATAAGTCTGTGTGCTTTATCGTTGAATAAATTTTCACTTACCAGTAGGCGAGTTGATAATTAAACGGAACCTTATTTGCCATAAAACATACCTATCACTCACAATCCTTTGTGAACTTGTTAGTGGCTTAGAAAAATTGTGAGTCAAGTCATAAAACAAACGGCCACCGTTAGCCGATCCCATATTCAAGTACGCGAGATCACTTATCATTGGCAACATTTGTGGTTTGCGGAATAAAATTCATCTACTTATTCATAGGTTAGATAGTAATAAAACATGCTAATTATGATGTTCGAAACGAATTAGAATAATCATAATGCAATTTTTTCTGTGGTAAAATTTATTATAGTTAAACTATATATTATTTAAAATAATAATATTTTGTCACAATATTTGCGTTATTAATCATCTATAAATACGAGTAGTTACATATTAATTACTATATAAAAAAAATCAAATGATTTTATGGCGTAAATCACGTGGCGTAAATCGTACTAAGTATATAGCCTAGAACAAAGAACAATGGCAGACTTTCATACTTTAAAATAGTTGAAACGAAATGATAGCGTCTATACATCAAAAAAATCTTAAAATGTTGAGCGTCAGCCCTTGAGTAATATATGGAAAGATTTTTGTCTTGAGAGGGCCGTGAAAAAAAGATATTTAGTTTTAAACTTTTTTTAGGTTATGTAGGTTTCACATTGGTTTGACACTTGTACGTCGAGACGTCATGTTCTCACAACAAGAAAACTACTTTTTCTGAGGTCTTGTTTTGTTATTCTAACAGCAAATAAGATTGCCAGATTAATATGTAGGTGCCTTTAAGCACGCACAAGTCACATAAAACGATGGGAATATCAGTCCGGTAAACAATCCAAGTCAAATAATTATAATGAGATATTCAAATACGAAAACAAACCGACACGAAAAGCACAGGAGCAACAACTTGACACTTGACAGCGACAAAAGTATTTCCGATGTTACCATAACCTAAAATAAAATGAATACCAATAGTTATTAGAGTAGGTATTAATATTGTAATCGTAATACAGCGGGAAGAAGTTTAAGTGAAACTTATTTCCATTATCTATCGTTTATTTTTTATAACTACTGATATTTTATCTACTAATAGTAACCAACTCTAAATAAAAATGTTTTGGCTCATTATTGTTTTAAAATGACTTCCAAAATAGTATGATTATAGTTAGTGGTCACACTTGAACTGAGTAGGAACTTATTTTAATCATTTAAAACCCAATAAATTGTAATATTTTTTTGTGGCTTCTGTTACCATTTATATTTATGTGAAAAATCTTAGCAAAAACAACAAATTACTTTTGTATAGATGTTATTTCTAGACGCTATCAACGATGTCAACTATTATTTTGCCATTGTTCTTTAACATTTTTCAAATAGGCTTGTAACGCGGATGGTGACCATAGCAATTGTATTTTTGTAATAAGTATAAAATATAAATAGAGCGCCGATATTGTTTGTTTGTCTTCACGATTATGTTTGAGGTAACTTTCTAAGTAACTGAGGTCACTTATAAAAAAAAACTAAACATATAATTATTTTACATGCCTATGTATATTGTTGTAGGCTCTAATTAATTAACCAATTGAAACGAAGTCAAACGACACTAATTTTATATTCAAATACTCGTATGACTATTATATCAAAAAAACAGTTTAAAATATCAAGAAAATAAAATCTTTTCTTTTATTGCTTGTATAGAGGATTACGGATTTTTCGAAATGCCTCAAATAATTTAATGCCTAAAATCAATTTAGAAGAAAGTATTAAACTGTATTTCATTTCGTAAAATAAAAGCGTAGAACAAATAACAACAGATCCAGAGTATGAACGTTCAACGAATAAATATATGTTTTCTAGATCACTAGACTGCATGTCTCGACCACCTCGTTCATCTAAGTCACAGTTCCGTGGAAAACGGCCCTATTTCCAGCCCCACAAACCCACGGAATTCTGGTACATTTCCTCCGTGATTGAGCTCTATAAGGTTAACGTTGCGTTCTACATTACCGACGTATAAGTCGAACCAGTAGATCAGGCTACATACTACCTACATTCTGAAAGGAAATGAAATGAAATATTTATTTGCTTAAAAAACTTCACAAAAACAGTTCCTACACATGAAATTTTCAGTATGTTTTTATCCACGTAGAAGTGCATTGGTTTAGAATTAGTGCATTGGTACCCAAAGTAGGAAAACCTGTGAGATGGTTTGTGGATTCTAAAATGATAGTAATTCTCATTGTATAATTGCCAGAATTTTGAGAATTAGACGAACCGTAATCGATTTCGTGATTCGTTTTGAATTGATTTGTTGAAAATTAATATTCTATAATCCTATTAATATTAGAAATGTAAATGTTTTGATGTTTGTTGCTCAATCACGTCGTAACATCAAAACCAATCGGGCTGAAATTTAGAACATAGTCTGGAAGAACACATAGGTTACTTAAGGGCATACCCCGAGCAAATCACCTTGAGTATTTCTTACCTCATCACACACCGCAAGAAAGAGCAAGAGAGAAACAGTAGGATTTCTCGCTGTTTTACACTAAAATTTTAGAATAAACTCTTCATAAAATCAGATATTGGTCTTTTGAAAAAAATATTTCTACGTAATGGAATTGCCTATCCATTGGTGTAAGTACAAAATCCAAATAATGGCGGGTTTTCGTGTAGATGCATGATAATTACAATAATTGATAATTACAAATCAATAATACTATTAAGAGTTTTTTTTTTTAATATTGTTTATACATTAATTGTTTCACACTGTTAATATACTTATCTGTTGTGTTATAATATTCTATGTTTATATCTTATTTATCTACTGTTTTAACGCATGTTAGTTTTTAGTTTTAAGTTCAGATATGTTGGCCTAAGTTTCTTTATGTATTATCACTAATGTAATGTTATTATTATCAAACCACTGAATTTAAATAATTGTTGTTTCTAGGCCCACATAGTTTGGAATGTAATACAGTTATGTACAATACACTCTTTTGTTATAGTTTATATTTATTACATTCTGTTTTGTGTGCTCATTGAATTAATAAATAATAATAAATAATAAATTTCTATTTTTTATGGTTTCGTTGTGAGGAGATTATTTAAACAATAAATCCATTAACAAAAAAATAAACTACCATTTTGAAGCCAAGAAACTGTAAAAAATTCATGTATTTTTTACCAGTTGATATTTGTTTTGGCTAATGAGTAGATAGCTTTGAAAACTGGACAAAAAACTCGTTTTGCTGGGGGATGCCCCTTAATAACGGGAATGGAAACTACGCGGGTAAAACCACGGGGCGCTACTTGTAAAAGTTACATTGACGAAATAAGGGCAAGGACAGAGAAGACTTTTACAAAGTTCCCGTACTGATAATCTATATTGCACTACATGACCTGCGGAATCTAGATCGCGCTCCACAATTAGTTGCACAGTTAATGTGCCCTCTGCCTAAAAAGGAGTTTACCAAGTCTGTAAGATTTTTTGTCGGAAACACGGCCGTGAGAACTTTATGTTTCCATTATGATTCTAAACACTAATTTGACAGAGTCTATGTGAACCTTGAAGCTTGAAAGGCACTTTCGTATCAAAGTAGACAAAAAGTTTGATAAGGTTATGTTAGCCTACTTCTGCGAATAAGAATTACGTGTGTCCCAATTTTTTATACATTTGTAACAAAAAAAAAATAGACATGTTAAGGTCAGGTCAACATCGACAACGAAGTTTTTATAACACACAAAAGTAAAAAGAATATCTAACGGTACTACGCGTATTAATTACTTCATCATCATCATCCACAGCCTTCTCTATCCCACGGCTGGGTATAGGCCTCTCTTTTCCCATGTCGTCTTCCTCGGTCCTGTGCTAATCGAGTCCAGGTACAACCTAATTACTTAAAATTGATAAAATATCCTTTTACGCTTTCAGAATATAATATTTATAATAAAAGTAAAAGGCTCTAAAACAGTATTGAAGTGATTATGCTCAGATAGGTGATTTTAAAATGACCAAATTCATAGACAAACTGTAATTCTATTGAATTGGCGCAACTGGTGAATATGGCGCATGAAATTGTATGTATCTAAACATCAGATACTCATATGTCCACATTTAACATTGCATTTATCCCGTCGTTATTGATACTAGTGTCGTTCTTGATGATTGCCTCAAAGTGGTATTTTTAATCTTTCACAGTGTTCGAGTTTAATTAAAAATTATTGCCAGATGAAAATTTTTGCAACACCAATTCAAATATTCCCATTAGGAAAAACAAACCAATAAAAAAAATCGCACAACCTAGGGAATCTTTATCTAATTCGATTGGTGGGGTAAATAATAATTATAATATGCCATTCTGTTAGGCTTTGATTGGATGGTTTGACATATTTCGGTGTTTTCTAATTGTTTAATTATTTCGATATTGGAACACTTAAGCTGAACTGAACAGTTCAGTTGCACGATTAAATTGACGGTTGCTTTTATACCATTACAACTGTTATTTTGTAATTTGTTACAAAATTGACAATAAAATTACAAGTGTAACGCCAACAAATTACTGCATGATTCTGAAACGTTACGGAAATCAAAAACCCACACAAGTGTTTTAGTTTCATCACGATCCATTAAAACGATTGAAATAAATTTGGCACTTTGTTTCACATCAAACAAATTGCTTAAATGGTTTCTCAATCGAGGCCGCTTGCAAAGGGCTTTAAATCTATATTTCAACCCATTTATTTAAGTAAGAATGTATCTGCACGATAGTTGTTTTTCTTCAGAAATTTGTATATTTTATTCGGCATTGTTTTAGGTTATCACAGTTAATTTATTTTAAAACAATTGTTTTGTATGCTTAAGCCAACACGCACAGAAATCATTATTGCATTAAACAATTTAGAATAAGTATTTACATGATGTATAGTGTTTGAAAATCTTACGACATTCTATGCGGTACAAAATAACTCAAATACGCAATATACATTTGACCGTAGTTTAGCAAATATTTAAGTATTTAAGAAACTGATGTAGTCCAAATAACAAAAGCAGAGATACAGTCAGTGTATTTTGCTGATATTTGCGTTCAAGTCTGATTACCAGTAGTAATAAATAAACAAATATTGGTGAACGATTCAGACACTGACCCCAAACTAAGCAAACCTTGTACCATGGCAGCCAGATAACTGATAAAATACTTATTATAGTCCTAAAAAACTGAAAAAGAGAATAATTTGATTTGTCTGCCCTTCATTAGAAACTTTTTTGTCACATCCCTCCATTTGTACCCGAGTACTTATCGTATCAAGCAACTGAACTTTTCGCAAAGTATTTATTTTTACAAAATATCCGTAATCCGTTTGCAAAAAATATGATAATATTCAACAAACAGCCTAATTAACCAACTGATAAATTGAATAAAAGACGCGTGGTTAAATAAATTACAAAGTAATTGCTCAATTAACCACCGTGTAAGCATAACGATGTGCAAACTGTTTTCGATTAGTTTAATGCAACCAGGAAAATAGAAGGAAATTATATACGCGTAAAACTGAAAGTTAAGTCGAACAATGTTTTCAGTTATCACGGTAGTTAGCACCAAACTAGTACCTATCATTAATAGGAATAATGACTAAAAAAGGAAGAAAAGTACAAAAACGTGTACAATACTATTTTTTTAGTCACCATATCAATTAGGCTATTAACATATTTACTGGGGGTCACTACATCTATTTATCTATATATCTGTGTACTGTGCGTGGACACAGAGAATTTGATGTTAATTGAATTACGTAGTCTGCAAGAAATGAACCAAAACGTTATTTTTTTAACAACTGTCATGTTATTGGTCAATAAAAATACTTACATATTTCGTTGGCATTTTTACATTGTCGCGAGTATCATACGTTACTTTGCTATGAAAAATAAAGCATACATATAGTCGTGAACAACGACTTTTATCAAAATAAAGAAGTTACCACTACTAATAAAATGTAACACTGTAATGAAAGGTCAACGGAGCGTTTTCTTCAAAATGTTAGATCAATGCAAAAACATAAAAAAAACTGTGGCGTAATCGTGAACTAAAATAGTTCTAAATTCCGCCCCAGACGTCGCGTCGTTCATGTTTCATTTTGTTAATGTTAAATACATACATAATACATAATGACATTGACGTACGTCAATTTGACAACATCAGTAATTTGACATAAGGGTACCTATTTTCTCGTTTATACCTACGTCATTTAGGTTTAATTTATTTATTTAATTTGATTATTTAATTTGCCTGTGTATCCTTAATTGTAATTCTGTAAATTGACATGTAAATAACATTTATGAATAAATGAATATGAGTATCACTCTAGAAACGATTCATTATTATGGTACCGGTACGTGCGTGACGAGCACCAGCCAAATTGGCTTTCTTATTTTTAAATTGTAATTTAAAGGTAAACATGATTTATGTATTAGAAGAGTAACTTAGCGTTATATTTATTTCAAATAGAAAGTAAAAATAGAAAGTGATACCTAGGCGTCGACATCGACATTGAGCGCGAGAGGCTGGGCTTCTTAAGCCGAAACAGCTTGCGGCCCCGAGAATCCATTTTCACCACAATATCCACCACGATTCACACAGCACCACTCACTCTCACATTACATTGACTACTGACTTTCAATTAGAACATACTACATTGCACAGTAATTATCATAAAATTTCAGGCTTGTAGCCTTAGCGGAGTCGTTTGAATGTAATTGTGTTTTGAAATCTCAGTGTAGCGTGGCGTGCTAGCCGGGGGAGATAGTGGCGCCCAGTATGGATGCCGATTTGCAAAGTAAAGCTTAGTGTAGTCACGCTTTGTATTGTGCGTTCGGTAAATGGGGCAAGCGATTCCGAATCTGGGCTTACGGCAACGATACAATCAGTAGTGGTAAGACCCTTTGCAAAGTCCGTCTGGGGAATTTAGTCAGTCAGTCAGTTATTCATCACTATGCACTATAATTTCTATGGAAACACTAACAGTCATTTTTGTACTGGGACGATCCATCACTTTATCATACAAAAGATATATATGTCCTTTAAATTCATAACTTCAGGATCGAGACTCGGCACGATAAATTAGTAATGAATACATTATTTATTTCTTAATGTCTGATATTTGGTGGTAACTATGTATAAAGAAACCGCAACTTACTTACCCTTTGCAAAGTCGGCCTAGGGAAGTACCCCACCTGTACCAGCTATTTTATTGTAACTACATTACTTGGAAGTAGGTAAATGATAAAAAAAACATATCTCTGGGTGACGAGGGTAGTGCAGTGTTAGGTAATGTTTAGGATTATTCATGTTTCAATAGCTCCGTGATAATGTGCTATTATGGGCAAGCGTGTTGCTTACCATCAGCAGCGTCTTGCTCGTCCCGTCACTATATCATACAAAAAAAAAAGAACAATAGTAGTAGATTTGATTATAGTCCGTTAAATTGATAATTTCAGGGTCGAGACACGGTGCGATAAATTAGTAATACATTTATTGGTTCATGTCTGATATTTACTATGTCTACTTTCTTCAGCTTCCTTTTTCCATACTGTCGGAATAAAGCCTCTTTATGTTTTCATCTTTCTCGATGATGTGCTGACATTGCGCTTTGGACATAGGAAAATTGAGGATTCTTTTTGCCTTTTCTCCGACAGATTAAATCTTCTATTCGAGTCTATCGTTTTCCTTCAGATAAAACGCTCCATGGTCGCTTCATTGTTCATCCAACCGCATTGTCGCTTAACATCAGGCGAGACAGTGATCTAGAGTAGTTTTATCACATGATTGGGCTTGTATACCTCAAACATCTCAGAATTCAGTATTTTGTTGTATTAGTAAAATTTGTTTTCATCTGTAAATTTACCTAGGTAAAGGAATTATAACAATGTAAATTTTGTAATGGTACTTAGTTGTACTACACTTACATAATATATTCAAGGCACCATGTCACAATAACAGTTTTAATTAAATTGTTTTGTTACAATCATTTGCGGTTGTTTGCAACCATAGATTTGCTCGCTAAAACTATTGCGGGGGCAGTTACGAAAACGTCAGTGGTTAGAAATAAAACGCGTTGTGAAAAAACCACTTCTCGGGTGTACTTTAAACGAATTGAAAATTAAAATTTTAGATTAAAAAAATCTTTATTGCGCATATGGGTAAACATTAGAGGTGATAGGATATAGAAAAAAATAGCTCCACATTCTGCTTTTCGGCATGCAAAAACACTAACATTGCACAACACAACTTGCATTGACGTTGCATTTGACAAGGTTTTGACCAGGTGATTTTCAATTAATGTCAAGATTCACAATATATTTTGTATGTCAGAATTACAAACTGTAGAATTATAAATATGAATAAAGTAAAATGGTCCCAGACTGTCATTAACGCATAGCCCAAACTAGTGTGCCGTGAACATTATAAAATTATTTTTTTTGCAAACAGAAGATGTAGAATGTAGAAGATATTGTGGGTGGTTGGAATTCCATATATTATGTGCACTGTAGACTTGTAATGAAATAAATTAGTAGTCACCAACTCTGTATTTCAGTCATCTTCTTCTAATGAACCCTTAACTTTTACTGAAAGTAAATGCAATGCAATGCAAAATGCAAAGGATGCAAGTAGGTACATCAACTAAAAGTATAATACCATAACTCAAAAGTAGGTACGTACTCTCAAGGAGTTTGGTTTTTCTTATAGATTTTTTTTGCAATTTATTTCAGGCGTCCGCGGACGATTATTATTGATTAAGTAAGTGAATATTGTGATAAACGCCTATGTAATACTATGCCCATGCAATACTATAGTGGTCCTGGAGCAGATGTGCAACTTCACACACCTAATTGGTATATAGGAAATGCTGATAAAGCAGTGTGTCAAGAACCGTCTAGGAAATGCCAGCCTTGTTTATATGACGCTAATTCAGAGCTCAAGAAATGGGAGCCACAGTCGTAACTTTGCTACAATGCTACTCGCATTCAAAGATTTTTGTTGATTGCTTAATTTCACCGAGTCCACAGATAAGTTTGTTGTGCTGTACTCAAAATCTCACAATAGTAGTTATGGCGATTGTGTCTGCGATAGGTTGGCGGCGACTTTGGTACTTGATACTTGACTGCAAAATAGAACGCTGCTAGAATACATGACACAATGTTAAAGGTGATCTCCGTGAGTGATGTTGCGGTTATTTGCTTAGTAACAAATGTGAAACACTACACTGAAGATGCACTACGTAACTTCCGTGATTCCTGAAATATGTTCAGGTTTTTGAAGACTTAGATTCTATCTACTAGGGTAGGGTTGACGCCCAGTTGTTATTCAGTCGAATGAAATCGATAGAATTTTCATGACTTTTTTCATAAAATTACCTAGACTCCACTTAACTATCTATTTTATTGACCCTTCGAAGTGTGAAAGAGTGAAATAGATATTTTTATAAAATTGTATTTTTTAATAATTTAGGTCTGCACTAGACTGCCATCTTGCCTGAGATTAAGTAACGATGTAGCGTGTATTCGATGGGGTGTGATTTTACCTAGAAGAAACCAATTCATTCTTATAGTTATAAATTATACAGGTATACCCAGATTAAATTTCATGGTATACATGTGAGAATAACTATGGTAATACAAGCCTAATGCAATTCAGTATTCCATTGTGCTTGCAGTGCTTGCTTTACCGTCTATACTATTTTTCAATGCAACTTTCTATGTTTTCCAAGATCAGGGACTTTAATGATATCGTCTAATTTGTCGGCTATTGAAATGAACTAAAACAGTTTCATCTTCATCACAATAAAATATGAGGTAAAACTCAATCGAGCCATTTAGAATATCGTCCATAGAATATTGTCCATCCATATAATGTTTATGTAGAATTTTAGACCATTCCAGTATATCTATCCAAACGCCACTTGTATAACAAATGTAACGTTGAACTGTATTCTTATCTACGTGTTCGATTTTAATTTAGATTATATTACAACATGAATAATTTAAGTCTTTGCAACAGAAACTGAGTCAGATAGAATCAAATCGCCACCTTACACAACTAAAAGGGTGTGTACTTTGACAACATCTAGAGCAATGTGTCTACTTGTTTCGGCATAACTTATCCCACGTAAAAACGTGACTATCTTATACTACTTTAAGTCATTATTCCTTATCTAATCCTACTGTATCGTTATATGTTTGCAGGGAACACTTCTTAAGGTGTGTTGAACGTTTTTTTGATAGGATGAAACGAATTAAATTCACGTCACTATTACCATTACCATTGCTACAAAGGCAATATAGAAACTTATTCATGAAGAGATGGTGGCTGCTTACCATGATTCTGCGCCTTCATTATCTATAGTTCAAAAATGGTCAAGTGAATTCAAAAGAGGTAGGGAAAGCATTGAAGACGACCCTCGTTCAGGCGGCCCCGTTACCGCCACTACAGAAGAAAATGTGAAAATGGTTGAGAGACTTGTATTGGAGGATGCCCGAATCAAGGTCAAAATATTAGCAGAGATAACTAAGCTATCTGTTGGCACTATTCACACTATTCTGCATGACCATCTTAACCTGTCAAAAGTTAGTGCAAGATGGGTGCCGCGAATGCTTATATCTATAAGTAATATACTACAGTACATAAATATGTAATATGTATATTGTGTTTTTACTACTGTTGTCACTCCCGGAGTGCAACTATTTTTTATTTGTTTCTAGGGTATCTGTGACCCTATTCCAAACATTCAATCAAAGCTTGGATACGGGAGATAGAAACTCATCAAATTTAATAAAGTCAATTCGGATGCGAAATTTTGAACAACCGTAGAGTTACCTACCTCAGTTGTCTGCTATTTTGATCCTTATCCTTTAAATACGGCAAATGAGCGTAATTTTAAGAATCTGAATACTTAGAGCAAAAAATGTACCAACATAAATTACATGCTTTCTTCTGTCTATATAACTGTCTAACAATATAAGCAGCATATTAAATGTTCCCACAGCTGGGAGTCGGGCCCTTTTCTCGTAATGATAAGGTTGGCGAATGGCTCCCAAATATTCTTGGAATATGAGGCTTTCCTCACATTATGTTCCTTCGTCATAAAAGCCAGTAGTCATGAAAAACTTATACACATATACTTTAAATATACTGAAATGGTATGTACATGCGGGATTCGAACCTGCGACCTTATGATTGTGAATCACGCGTGCTAGTGACTAGGCCACCACAGCTTCATAAAACTGCATAACAAAACCTCTGAACTACTCGTACGCACAGTCGCACTGGAGTACTTTCCATCATTCATATCCGAAGGCGCCACTATCGTTTCACGTACTAAATCTCTTGTTTAAAGGTATTGTGGTTCGATATTTCGTCGCGGTGCGAACTCTGGTACGTCTATCGAACGTTTCAGTAGGTTACCGTTACCGACGCTCCCGGAATACGTAAATAGTCATCGATAGTTAGGTTGGATAACTGTATGTCGCTCGGAATTCCTTCTGTGTAATTGCTTTGAAATGCACTGAATGTACGTAGTGGTTTTTCGGTACTTTTAGGTTTGTGTATAGGTAAGTTGTTTTAAGTTCACTATCACAGATTACCTAATATTTACTTTATTGTTTTTTACGATATACCTTGTGAGATCAAAATTATTTGGAGGTAGTTTCATGACCTTTTTTTGCCTTACCTTTTTGATCCACTTACATTGTCATTCCATTATATGTCAACTTTAATCTTAACATCGTTGACCTATTAGATCTAGTCGTAATCGTTAGATTAGGCACCGTTTTCATGACTGCGGGTAAGTGAAACAAAGCCGGTATAACTTGACTAACAATCGCGCAGTTTCACAACAAGTCTAGGGTTCAATTTATACCGGTCAAGACCACAGAGTTGAGACCACAGAGCTGGAAAATTGTGACTCACGCGAATTTCAGTTGCAATGGAAGCTGGGTCAAAACTCCACGGTATAGTTGTATTTTTTTTTAATTATTTTAGTTGTAAACTACAGATATATCCTTAATTTACATTTTCGTTTCAAAAATCAATATAATTTGCAATACGGACTGAAACCGATTAGTAATTTTACGCTTTTGCTTTCGATGCGCCATATTTGGCTCGTTTACATGTATGTAGTGGTGAATACGTAAGTGTGAGTGTGAGTTGTTACGTAATCCAAGTGCACGCGCTCTCGCGATGTCAAGTGATGGTTTGTCCTTAATTATGCAGCTTGATATCGGTTCCTATTGAGCTTGCAAGCTCATTTTCGTTTGACCTCTGTCTAACAATGCGATTCTAAAGGTTAAAGGACTATTTACAAAACTTTATTGACAAAGCTATAAAGTGCATAATCGTAAAGAATATGTTATATTATAAATTATATAATGGTATTGTCTCGATATAAATGTTAAAGCGTACAAATATAGCAACTATGAATAGCAACATTTATTTTGTCACGGGCGTAATAAGTTATTTTATAGCAAAAAAGCATTTGTATAACAACGGAAACAACTTATTTTTTTTATTAATTGAAAATCGAAAAAAAGTAGGTAAAAATAAACAAAACTGATATTAAGTCTGCTAGTTGTAAGGTATAAAATGGATTTAAAACTGCATCTAACTCAAACTTTGAGAGTTTTTGACAAAATTTGTTTTGAAATTATAACTAATTTGAAGTTTATATTTTTCTGGAAGTATTTACGACTACATAGGTATATAATGATATCAGTCAAGATTAAAAATTATCACTGACATGCAGCTACTGGAACAAACAGAGTCCAAATCATTATCTAACACTGCACTGCGCTCGTCCCCCAGAGATTTAAGATGTTTTATTCCTATGCTCTGTAATTGTACTAGAAACATTGCCATTAAAATCGGAACACTTTGGTACTTCCTCATGTGTAATACAGACGTGTTTAGTTTCAGTAATTAGTTTGGTATGTACTGTAGTTTTAGTTTCAAACTTTACGTCAAAAATACTACTACATATGTAGTTGTTAGCATAGATAGGTATAGTTTTCAATGTGCAAGAGTTGATCTCGTGACTAGATTCAAAAAGTTTTTTGTAAGGATTCCCGAGATCGAGAGAGAGTCCTGATACAGAATTAATTGTTCTTTATCTGCGTTGATTGGCATCCGATTGATGGTATCAACGTGTTGAACACGCGAGCCTAGAAGACTATTTTTGGATACAACAGAGGATTTATTTCTTTCACTTGTCGTATAACGAGTCTATTACAGAAGGACAGTAAAATATTTTTATTTTGTTCTTGTCATTCGGACTTGTTTGTTAGTTACTTTCCTGTCGCAACAGTCATTAGATACGAGTATCTACTATTGATTCATAGGAAAATTAGCCTTGTCTATGCTCTTATAGTGATTTTCTCAAGCTCAAGTCATGATACATACATTCCACGCTAGTTCCCATTGCTAATAATGAACGATAATGTCATCATAGTACACATTTTGAATTCCTTGGAAGGACGGCCAAGGTCGGTGATTATGGTCTCACGTGGCTAAAAGTTGGCAAGGAAATATCTCTGATGTTTTTCCTTGAACGAGATATCTAAATATCAAAATGTAGAAAATATTACTCTTATTTACACACAAACATACTGAGTTACTCAAAATGGCTTTGGGAGTCAACAGATACGAGTAACACAGACTAATAGTTGCATACGATATAAGTAATAGCCCTTTATTGGTCACACAATAAGTACAGTTATTAGAAAACAGTTGAAATGCGATCTTTTCGCTAATAGCGACTTTCTTTAAGATAATTATCATGAAGAGCTAACTTTTCAATGTTGAAATAGTGCGGTGGGCTGTTTGTAGGGATTGCTTTGATTACCTAGAATTGCTGAACCAGTGATCTTGTGTAAAATTATGTAAAAGCTCCGATATAACTTATCTATCGATATTTTTTTACACAGTTTTGAGAAAGAAACACGCATATTGACGCATAATACATGATGGAAAAACTTGTGGCTGAAACGTTAGCCATATCGTCTCATCTCAAAGTATAATAAAGCATCAAATAAATTCCAGTGGCATCTCTGCGCAGTATAAAATGCACAAACCAACGTTTTTGCCTAACTCGTTTTATAATATGGTTTCGTAGCATATTTTATAATATTTCTGATCAAATAAAATATTATTCATCATTAGTATAGTCTACATCCTGTTAGTGACCGCCAGTTGTTAGACGCCTACCAAATTTCCCCTGATTAGCATTCAGATGGTGTTCTAAGCCGTGCCTGCAACATGCCTACCGCGTCACGGCCTCATAGAGGCTACGTCACTCTACAAACAGTTAGGTAATTTTGCAACGCGTATGAAGTGCGCTTTGTACTTAAATACCTACACTTTTTCAAGGCTGACTTATGCACTAAGTCGGTTTGTATTGGATTTTAGAGATCAAACATAGATGGAATGTTTGTCATATCCATTAATGTTTCCAGAAGTGGTATTTCCGAGTATTTAAAACGCCAATATTATTTAACTTAGACTTAGACTGTAATTTAAATAAAATTTTAACCTGCAGTACTTTTAAAAAAACTTTGTGCTCTGGCTATAGCAGAAATTAAAATGATACGACTGACACAGGTCTTTCTGTCGATATCGAATTGTCTGTCTTTTTTAGTTCCAGTTACAACTGAATTTAAATAAATAATTTCTTGAGACATGAAAAAAATGTGTATTTATTAACATTTATCACAATGAGAGAGAAATACCCGTAAACTTACTACATAATCACGTCAAAGTGGTAGCAATCTGACAGCTGATAGCGACATATAAGAGACGAACCATTTCGAAGTCAACCAAGCAAACACATGACCGCGAAGTTTCGGTGGGGCCAAATAATCAGCAGATTTTCTGTCTAAACCGAAACTGGTCGACGTTCTGTTTTTACCAAAAAATTGCCAAAAATTAAACTAATTATTCGCTCGGTCATAACCTACAATATAACTAATCAAATCGTAATCAATGGCATATCGATGTCACTAACCTCATAGTCGGTCAATGTCTGATTCGTTTGTGTGACGTGTGACAAGGGACGCGGACAGACAGACACACATCGTTCCCAGAAACTCCTTTTACAAATGCCGACATTAAGTATTCTATGACACGCTGCTACGTCGAATAGTCGGATATTGATGGACGATGGAACTGATTCTATGCACCTGCGTTTTGATTCTATTTCCTGATTCCATTTTTAGACTGGTTCATGTGATGATTCCTATTTGATTAAAACTGCTGGGTCCCAGGGATTTTAATAACAGTCTTTCAAGCCTCATTTGTTAACATTGACCAATATCTTAGATCAATATGACTCGTTTTGTCCTTTGATATCGTTTAGTTTAATTTAATTTTTTGATATTGTGATGACTTCAATCTGACACCGTTATTTTTACTACATATTGAGACTAAATTTCTCGAATTACTTTTAATACTTATAAAGAGCATCTCAGTGTCCATCATCCACCTATTTAACCAAAGATATTGAACAAATTTGTACAGTAAATTCGTGTCAAAATTACCCATTAAAAAAAGTAACAAGTATAATCTATTGATGACAAGCATAATACAGTGTTAGCAGTCATTTAAACTTTGTAGCCCCCAATATATGTATAGGCAAGTTGCTATTATGGACATGGTTGCCTTGCCTTTAGTAGTTTATCATTTTCGTTCTGTCACCCAGTGTTATAAAAACAAGTAAGTACTTTGGAAAAAATAGTTTAAATGTAAGCAATGTTATGACCACGGATATCGGGGTATGACCGTTATTTACACTCGTTAATTTGCTAACTCCATGAAAATAGTTTCAGATGGAACAAATTCTAATTATCAGTAATTACATTACGTTCATTTTCGTAGCCTTGAATAAATCTGAGATGCATACCTGTAACAAAACAAAGAAAATAGGTTAGGACAATATTATTCACATAATATGACAAACTTGTAATAATACCTGAAAACATTGCGCAAGTGACGTTGTAATCTAAAAAAAACATGTTGTTTTTTGTACCTGTGGGACACTTTTACAATATTTGTAATTTTTATGAAAAGTTATTTAGTAATTTTAAACCAATTAAAATTATTACACTCTCCTAATATTTTTTTGAGGAACAAACATGTCTCGTTCAGTAATAATTATTAAACTAAGCGTGAAATTAGAAGTAAATAAGAAGTGGAATTGCCAACAAGAGGATTATATTAAAAAAATATTTTAACAACATAAATCATAATACTTTTTTTAAAAGACACGGCAGCTGGCCTAATGTGGGCTGTACTGTCTACCGAAACTAAACTACTGAATAAGATATAAGAAACTCATTGAGAAAAACTAATATGAAACACGTCAGTCATAATAAGTCATGCTATTTCGAGCCATAAATTCCCCATAAATCATTATGCAATGATGCACCAACTCATTTTTAGGGTACCATAACCGGTATATTGAATCCATTACATTTAACAAGAGCATAACTCTCAAGCTTAAGGTGGAGTAGGTAAGTGATCCTATTTATTTCTCTTTAAGCTAATAATAGAATTTTAATTAGGTACATGATGCATAAATCGATACGATAACTTACGAGTACAAAAAAGTAAATTCTATAATAGTGGTAGACTCATGGATTAATTCAGATAAATTTAAAAACGAAAGTTGATTTCATTCGGTAACATTTTGACTACAAATAAACTTTGCGATCTAAATATCACAAAAACTAGCTTTTTTAATAATAATGACTATAGAGTGATGGGATAAGCAAGACATATGCTCGATGTTGAGCAGCACGCTTGCCCATAACATCACAATATCACGCTGCTAATGGAACAAGAAGAATTATAATCATTATCTAGTACTGAATTTAATTCTTTATTCCATTTCAAAAATGAAAATAAATTTCCTTAATGCCATATACCAAACAAATTTCTTACGGAACATCACGACACCTAGATAATTTAACACGCTCTTCGATTTTTTCAAGCGCCGATTACGTATACTTTCACCTTAGGGAACTGACGCGAGCCGCCTATAAACCAGACAATTTGAGATAAACAGCTTATCTCGCATCCGAAAACAGTAATCAGGCATCATCTAAAACTGACTAGTTGTTAATACTTTTTGTGAGAGATGTAAATTTTAGCTCGATTGTCAGCGAGTAGCGATTAGTTCAATGAGTTATTATGTATCCGTAGCATTTATTTATTTAATGCTATTAATACATATTGACGTGACAATGTCTAATAAATCGATGAACGCCGGTTGCATGCACGATAAAGTGTCCCGTTATGTCCCGTAATGCTCATTGTACGTTTGCACCGTACCTCTATGTCTACCAATGTTTTGTTATGACGTTGTCACTTTAAACTATCGTCCGTAAACCAACCGACAACCAATTATTTTTTCTTCTAAAAAAAAAAAGGTTTTCATTTATAATTAGCCCCTTAATTGAGGGCATATTTCAATGTAAGGACTAGTAGCGGTTTGAATAAGCTTTACTCTTCCTTAGATCACTGTCTATCATTAAAGTTCACAACAAATATTTATGAGTTCTCTCCTCTATCGTGGATCTCTATCTCTCTAAACGTGTTAGTAGTTTTTACATAATAGATTAAATCTATCCTCACGAAATTTGATATTTTGGTCTTTTTAAGAAGTAGTAAGATTATTTTAAGGAGGAATACTGAATTTGAAACAAATCTTAAAGACCAGTGAAAATTTGATTAAGATTTAACCTTGAATGCCCTGAATTATTATGAGTGGTTCCTATCCCACGTCATAGATAAAAATCATTAGACCTATAATAATAATTATATAGAATGCCTAAAGATATTCACTATTAACTTTTTTTTTTTTGTATTCTGTTTTTATTTTTTATTTATAAGCCAGTGTCTTATAAATGATGAGACATTGTTCTTTTTACTAAATCTATGACTATTAATTTCATAAAGACATAAAGATAAGCTATTAATTGCGAAGTATTATAGGTTTACATACATCTCAAATAATGAAATTACACAGAATTAAAGTATTTGACAAAGATGTGCACCATACAATTAATAAAAAGAAAAAAACATAGCTATATACCACAGAATTTATTGGAAATTCATTTATGACAAACCAACCGTTTAATCATATTACAACTAATCGATCCGTTGCATAACGGACCAACTCCTTTCCTGCCCATCACTCGGACGTCACGCTAGCTATAATATGATTTATTATAACATATTACTGACCCATTAAATATCCTATCCCTACATAAATAAAGTTCTATTTTGAATGTTGAATGCGTTCCAATAATTATGTTGATAACTTTGATACATTGGATCAATCGAGCCGTGAAAGTTGAAGTTACTTTTGTGTGAAATTATTAAACAAGTTTTACAAATTGGTTCTATTAAAATGTAACTATGCTTCAGGTCATGTCTTATGGATTACAAGGATTGAGCAATTGCTTGCACTGTACTTCATATATGCCTAAGTACATATCGTCTGTGTCCTAACACTTCAATCATTTATTAGAATTGGTAAAAATTCCGCGGTAATAAGTAGCTTAAATGTATGTATTAACTATGATGCTACTGAAAAGTTTCAGGCAAAACGTGTTAGTAGTTTTTACATAATAGATTAAATCTATCCTCACGAAATTTGATATTTTTGGTCTTTTTAAGAAGTAGTAAGATTATTTTAAGGAGGAATACTGAATTTGAAACAAATCTTAAAGACCAGTGAAAATTTGATTAAGATTTAACCTTGAATGCCCTGAATTATTATGAGTGGTTCCTATCCCACGTCATAGATAAAAATGGCTTAGTAATTCCAAAATCATATCACAAATACCGTAGGTACCAGTATGTAATAAATAGCTCTTGAAAACATTTTATACTCGTAGGTGCCTGATTTTTTTTATTAATAAAAATATTTTCAGTTGACAATTCAATTATATCAAACCTATAGAATTTAATAGGAATAAAAATGTAACCGTAATAACGGAAGCGCAGCCATATTGAACCGGATATCGATTGAATCATAGCAAACGTGAGAATATCGCTCTTGCAGTCAACGCGCCACACTGGGTGCGTCATTGACTACATTGTTTTTAATTAAAAAGTGTTTTTTTTCATTTTCAACGACTAAGACTATTATTTTTATGATTGTATTCTATAAAACTGGGTGGCAAACTGAGGCCAGTCTGTCATATCAGTAACAATTCTTTTAAAACAGGCCTTTATGAGTGTTATGTGGTTTAGGTAATTTTCAGACTCCTTACGAGTAAAACCTTGAATGTTGACTAGTTTCTCAGAAAACAGTTCTCGTAATTTAGAGTCAATAAAATTATAAAACATCTTAGAGAAAGACGTGATTAATACTTTGGCAATTACATGTACATTTCACTCATTTTATTGGCATCTTTGGACGAATGTTATACATTTTAAACTAAAGTAAAATTAAGTCATAGGTATAGTTTATTCCCAACTTTTCTGATAAAAGTTTATGAATGTTTTTATAAGATTACTGATTATTTTTTTACTAATTCATGTTGATTGTTGATCCAGTCAAATGCCATTCTGATTCTTTTTCCGAAGTCGTCAAGATCGATTTTAGGGTTGTACCCAAGCAAACATGTACCTAAGCGTAAAAGGGCTAGAGCATTTATTATACGTACCACCATGAAATTGGATGGTTCAATTTCCCAATATTTTCTGTCACTCAAAAAATGAAACTCGATAAGCCAGCAGGGGTTACCTTCATCGAGTAAACATTGGAATGATTAATCTGTGATCGAGGATCCGTCGACAGAACTCCGAACTATTTGTCAGTGAGGGATTACCCGTGTCTGCTTGTCTGTCGGTCTGTCTATTACGTCATATACGGTGATGGCTTATTAATAGTATTAAGTTGACGCCGCGGGCTCTTATTGTTTTTGTTTTGAAGCACATGTTTTCTTTGTGGTTATCTTTGTTTTCACAGTATAAACATAAGGATTAGTACGTATTGATTTTGATACGTGACCTAAATATGAATAGCGTACATATAACGCCTACTATACTTATTTCCAGGGCCCATAAGGAGGGAATCGAGATTTTAATTCATCACACCTAGTGCGAGTTGCAGATGAAATATTTACTTTCGAATTATTTAAGACCTATGTGTTCACTTATACCTAATTTTACAGATCATTAAAGAGTTGAATTGAAACTCATCTTATTAAGCTCCTGAAAATAATAAGTGAAGTAATCTTAATAAGTTTCATTACGAGTTCTTACGGCCTCACGAACTTAACTAATTCTATAAATTCACATCATTAAATCAAATTTCGTCACGTTGCATATTTATCGTATATGTCATAAGTCAAATGCAGACATGATAGAGCTGCACAAAATTATCTGAGTCGTTATGTAAGGGACCTTTCACCTGAGTCACGGTCTGTTGCACCAATCAGGTGCGTTGCTACAAACAATACTGGCTCAGTTATGTGATGAGGAACTTCCTCTGTACAACAACAGGCTTATGATTGCAGCTTCACCTGCATTATATGGGTACAGACTGATAGCGCCCCCGCGGTTTTACCTGCATAGTTCCCATCCCCTTAATTTTTGCCTCAGTAAACAGTTGCATTATGCTATTCTAGCCTACTACATAAAGTTGGGGTAGGCTAGTTCTGGAGTGGAGACCGCGAATTGGTAAACGTAGTGTAGGACTCCCTGAGACTAGATGAAATGATGATATACGAAAGACGGCTGGTGGTGGTTGGAAACGTAAGACCGAGAATCGGGCTGAGTGGCGTATTATAGGAGAGGCCTATGTCACTATGTCCAGCAGTGGATGAACACGGGCTGATGATGGTGACATAAAGTGGGGGCTAATTGTGATACGAGTATCAACAGACAGTGTGTGATAACTATATCCAAGAAGTTTTACTGTTATACTCGTATATTGATGGATACCAGCAGCGCCCCGCGGTTTTTTTTTAAATGAAGAGTACCGAGACGAGCAGGACATGTGCCTGATGGTAAGCAACATGCCTACCACATAACAGCACAGTTTTTTTTTCTTTATAATATTATAGAATGTTTAGTCATAGATGACTATGCCACCCTCATAGTAGGACATACATTGCTTAACATACTTCCATACAACATACATTGCAATTCTGTGCATTTAAACCTTAGCTTAATACACCGATTAACCAGTCCAAATAATGCTCGCTTTTTCTGATAGGGGATCCGCCAGCACCTCACAGTACCAACCCGTGTCAATAGTGTTGATGCTGTATCGACTCACGTAGTCGAATCTTTCAGCCTCGTTTCGGACACACTCCACTATCACGTGGCATACGTCCTCTACCAGCCCACACTCAGCGCAGTATGGTGAGTCGACTTTACCCATCAGGTATAGAAAGCTGTTGAGTGGAATGTGCCTGGCACGAAATCTCATCGCATAACAGCATAGTGACACGCAGCTATTGGAACATGAAGAGTCCAAATCATTACCTAGCACTGCACTGCGCTCGTCACCCAGAGGTCCATAAGATAGTTATTTATCATCTTAATATATATAAATCTCCTGTCACGATGTTTGTCCGCGATGGACTCCTAAACTACTTAGCTTTTAATCAAATTTGGACACCATGTGTAGATTGATCCAACTTAAAAGATAGGATAGTTTATATTTCGATTAATGGGCTTTATGTGACAGTATCCGAGCGAAGCCGGAACGGGCCGCTAGTTATACAGTAAAAATATGAGTAGGTAGGACTAATTATCTCAGCAAAATCAATTGTGTGCCCTGTATCTCACACTTGGGATGTCATACTATATTTTCACACTAATAATGACATAAAAGAAATCATGTTTAAACACTTACGTCAAACCAACTTGTGTTTATCTGCAGAACTTTTAAGAAGTGCAGAATGGGTCCAAGTATTGGTTATATCATAAGTAAACACAACAGCCAGAATTGGTGTTCTCTCTGTATCAGTCGCTTAGTAGAAGTGATCTATTTTTTTTCATTCAACTTTTACTATCTACAAAAAAGGAAGAAAATTTCCAAACTTCACGAGCGAAACGTCACCAGTGGGAAAATTCCGAAACACGACAACAATAATGAAGAATGGTGGCATGTCGTGACAGACGACACTTTTGTGTAACTCTGTGTCGGTTAAGAGGTTACGAATTGTGGGGCGGAAGACCTGATAGTATCATCGAGTTAAAAGTAATTTGGAACACAATTGTTGTACCAATGATTTCTTAACTTATGAAAGGATAACCTTTCCCTGCCTTTTCATTGGATAGGTTTAGGTTTTTTTTACAAAAACAGTTTCTTGCATAGCACCATAGTACAAGTGAACCAAGGTAAACTTCTAATCGCTTGAAATCATCTTCAGGCTTCAACTCACACAAAACAATCTGAAATCAGAATTCTATTAAATGCAATTCAGAAATATCAACATGACAAATAATAATTAATATTTTGATTTTATTATTGAAAAACCATTATAAGAATTATTTACTCTTATTGTTGCTTTCTCTCATTGTTGTTCTCATTGATATGACTTAAATTGCCTGAATTTTATATTGTGTTTTTTTTCTACGTATAGTAATTTAATTAATAATCAGTATAAATAGAAATAATATTAACCTGTTACTTTGCATGGTCCGGTATAAAAGCAGATTCATTAGAAATTTCCTTAGATTTACCGTTTCAGAACTTAGTTATCTTATCTAAGTTGTGTTGGATTTTGTTTTAGTAACAATTGTAATTTAACTAAATATACGATAGTATGTACATTAATTGTTTAATGCAAACTTTTACTTTTAAACCATTTACTCTATAAACTATAAAATCAACGAAGTTGCTTACTTACATGGGTACTATATAATTTCACGACTAATTGTCGTTTTCCGTTACATATTTTCATTTTTATTTTACCTTCTCACACGGAAAATATTACCTGCTTACGGTCAGATTTCAAATATTTACTCTAAAGTTCAAAGTTATTTATTTGTAAAAATAAGATTTACACGTCAAATAAAATAATATGTCAAGCTTAAAACAAACATTGGACTCATAGAGTAAACATATATAGCCCGATTTTAGTTCTTGCTAAATTTACGCGAGCTAATAATCTGTAATTATTTTGACTTCTAACGTCTAAACTTGACGTAAAGTCAAAGTAGAGCATATTTTAGACGTTTACGACGTCAAACAAACAAAAAGTGAGGTTAAGTTATGTAATTCGGCCTCAAGATTACCACTAAAAAACAGAGTAACCACAATTTTAATACTATTTACACTAATAAAAATAGTTTCGCACTATCACAAGCTCCTTAATTTCAATTATGACGCTTATAACGTAAAGAACTAGGTGTATTATAGCGTGACAAACGTCTGTTACGGTTTATGACTGTGGGGACGATCACGCGAATTTCTCCACATTTCTCTGTAGACTTTCAAACCGAGGTTGAATAACCTAGGTGTTAACGCATCTCGTAATTACGTCAAATGTGTGTAGGTATTGTGGTTAGTGTTATTGTTTAATTAATGTATTATGTAAGGGATTTGTTTTAATTATTGTTCAAAATTTATGATTATTACATTTTGTTTTACTTCTACCTTCTTTCTATACTATTTGTTAAGATATATATTCTACCACCGGCGGGTAACGCCTGTGCCCTTGTATTTTGGCATCACATGGAGTATTCCTTTTAATTTTTACAATTTTTACACTACATTATTTAAAATACATTAATAAAAATATGATACATATTTTGCGGCCCATATTTCACATCGATTTAAATCATGGTCATAAATCAAAAATGTCCAATAAAATCATCTCAAAAAATCATAAGAAAAAAAAACATTTTTTTTTGTAATTGACATCATAACGATAGATGTAGCCATGTTTTAATAACTTTATACAGTTTCTCTGAATTGGCATTTTTTTTTCATTGATATCATTAGACACTAAAACATCATCATCATGTATTTTTTTCAATCTTTATTTATTTATTGAGGGGGGTTATCTAATTAGACAATGTCACCCTCGATGAGTGGATCATACCTATATATTTTAATTTTATTGTTTAATGTCGACTTGTAATCCATCATATAAATTTGTGTATAGATTTAGATAAGCTCAATTTTATGAGAACACTGAGATTGTTGAAACGTAATATCTGTGACAGAAACACAAACGTAAATTTATTTAATTGTTTAAAATTGTGTGTTTGTGTGCGTTATTTTGTATCATCATGAATAACGACGCTAGGTTGAACTGTGACGTAATGTAATTACTGCGTCTAATCGTCAGTATAAATTATGATTACCGGTTTATTGGTGCACACTTTAATTTGAGCGTATTAAATACTTCAAAACAGCATTTCACTTTGACATATCTCAGGATTTATTGACACTTAATTATGAGCGTTTTTGTTTCCCTGATGGAAATAAATACATAAGCATAAGATGTGTACTTTTTGTTGCCACTTCAGGAACTCGAGGCCTTCTCTCTCTCTGAAACAAAGGATCAAGGCCATAATCCACCACGCTGGCTGAATTAGGGTAGAGGGTCACCTCACATGCCCTCACAAGTCTCCTTTTTGGGACATTTTACTTCGTGTGCGATGTTTTCGTTCACTGTTAAAGACAGTTGCGATGACAAAACCAGACATCTGTACTTGTAAAAATATTTTCGGGAATCGAACCTTATGTCTGTAAAGTTGTACGTTCTAGTTATTAGACCACAACGTCTTATTTAGGCCACCACGGTTAATTAATTCTTAATAGGTATTAATGTAAACGTAGATATACTTAGGTAGCTCATTGTAACTGCTTCGCGCGATTATATTGTAATACAATGATATTTTATTAGTCTGTGAAACTAGCTCGTAGATATAGATACAAAGTAATTCTGATCTCTCTTTGCCCAACCGTAGAACATTTGTGATATACAGCTTGATTGCTTAAGTATATTATCGAAGATAAATCAAGGAAAAACATTTCGCGAATTGGACTGATAAATGAAACTATGTAACATAACTGCGATAAAATAATAACAACGTTAATCTTTTACGCCGAGCATAGAACTGAAAGTTATTAGCCGGTAAAGATTAAACAATTAAAATACGGTTAAGGTTGTTATGCACGGGAATGTAGTAATCTAAAGTAAACATCTGGACCACATTTCGTCACTAATCAAACCGACAGCTGTTTGATAAAGGTTTTGATATGTGTTTGTTATTATTTACATATAGTATAATATATAGTGTTAAAATGTATTTTGTAATTAAATTTAAAGTGCATAGGTATCGTTAACTTTCTTTGCAGTTAGATTTTTGATAAAAGTATTGATATATATGTTTGTTATTATTTACATATAGTACGAGTATAATATATGGTGTAAAAATGTATTTTGTTATTAAATTTAAAGTGCATAGGTATATTGGTATGGTATATATTTTTTTAAATTTAATACATTATATAATATGTAAATTAAATACATGTATTTGAAAAAATGTTTCGCCATAATTATGTTAATGGTAAGAGCATGTTCTTAAGGCGCTGGGAAGACCTGAGTGAAATTCACGAATGCAAAATTAAGCTCCGCCCCTTTACAACTCCGATAAGACAGCGCCACACGAAGTTGCGTGCACTCAGTAAAATTATTTGCATTGATGGAAACAAAAGGCTTCCATGCTCATGCTCATAGATGGCGCTTTTCAAAATTTTTATTAATTAGAAATGCACGTCTTTTTGCTGTTTACAAATTTTTTTCGTCTGATTCTCTTATTTTTTCTAACGGACTAAGTAAAGTCCTTTTGTATATTAAATAAAAAAACAAATTGCATAAATTAGCTAAGCCAGGAAGATGAATCACTACATATTAAGTAATCCATTTCTTTAAAATTATTGTACGAATTTTGAAGAAAAACATTCACTGTTAGTGAAGTACAAGTGTAAGTACCTGGGTGACCGAGCTTTGCTCGGTTTAAACCACTGAATTATATTTAGATATTAGTGGCGGCCCGGCGGCATTTTTCAGATTTTGCCCGCCTAAAAAATATTGAAGGTCCGGGGCTGACTAGCAGCACCCTGCGAGTTTACCTTCACTGTTCCCGTTCCGTTATTTTTCAGGATAAAAGTAGCCTGTGTGTTATTCCAGACTATAATCTTACGTGTTTTCCAAATATCAGCCCGATCCGTTTATACGTGACTTGATGTTTGTCGTGACTGAGCCAAAAACATCCAAACATTGACATTTACAATATTAGTAGGATTGGATACTAATAGTACATAATATAATCATCATTATCATTAGACGAGGCTACGAGTAAATAATCCACCATTATTGCATACTACAACTCGGAAAACAAGTTTTTAATAATAATACAGCGACGCCATTTCGCTGCTTTGTAACGAAAGGTCCACAAACAAAACAAAACCAAAATCACTTTTATATCATTTTAGTTAGGGCAGGGGTCGGCAAGTAGTTTTAGGTGAGGTCCGGATGATGTGCGAAAATTTTAACGAGGTCCAGAAAAAAACTATTGGTAATAATTGCATAAACAGCCCACTAAAAAAATGTTCCCGTGCTGGCTCAGTGTGGTTTGGTGGATGACACATGACTTCAAAAGATTCAAGTTACATGTCGGTTTCCTCACGATGTTTTCCTTCACCGTTTTAAGCTAGCGGCATTACGCACATCAAGTTCGACAAGACAGTGGTGCGCGTGGTTTTGATCCCGGGGTCTCCGGATCGGCAGTCACCGTTCTTCCAAATAGATCTTCTAGCCGTAACATGGTAATAATTAAGTGCAACTTATTTATTGTACGGTATCAAACTCAATTTGTAATTATAAAAAAACACAAGACCTAAAATCAATGCGATAAATTACACCGAGCCTCTTGAGCCAGTTCTTTATAGTTTGGTTCTCGAGAAAAACAGCAACTTCGAAATAAGTTTTCTACGAGTAATTAGCCCTCAGTTAATCTCGAACAATATTGGTTTAATTTTTTTTTGTGAAAGTGACTCACATACGAAAGTCGAACCAAACATTCATTCATTCATCAACAAACAAACATTCTGAGATGTATTTGGCCCAAAATTCTTCAATACAGTTTCATACATTTGCAAATATACTTACATCTTCTTGAATATCAATAATTTCAATTTCAAGAAAAGCCTTTGACAAATTAAACAATTGGGCATTATGTCAGCCACAATGGCACCAAAATGGTTCATGAGATCTTTGTCCACCTTGAGACGACTGAAACTTTCTTTTCCGAAGGAATTTACCAGAGCAGAAGCCATGGTTTGCACTCTGGTTTTGGCCAGGTTTCTCCGTTGACCCATTGTATTCTCGGTACCTCCCAGTTTTCCTAACCCGCTTTGACGTGTGAGTTCATTTCGATGGTCTTGGCCATCTCTAGGATTTTATCGTCCAGCTTAATCTTAGTGCATCGGACAGTAAATACAATTGTGTCGTTTGGAGGTGTCGCATAAAAAGGTATTCTAGTGCGTTCCATCTCTTTTTCGCTCAGTGTCACAAAGCCATTTTCTGCACTCTTCCTTAGATGACCCGGGAAGTGACATTATTGAAAATGGCTGCTTTATCCGCTTCTATTTTTGCCTTTAAGAGGTTTTTTACTTCCTAGCTTATAGGACTGCATGAGCATGATGTTTTAGCAGATCTTGAGGTTGACTTGTCTTGTCGCTCTCAGCGCATAGCTATACATTCGATGAAGACATTAAGTGCATAACTCCGCAACTCCGAAGCCGTGACATACTCGTAGCGTGGCGGTTCAACCTGTCCCATGTTGGTTCTCGTTGGGCTAATTTTTTTACTGTGAACCTGCTTTGGCGTCTTTGATGTCTATAGGAGCGATGCACGGGAAGAGATTCGGAGTATGGTCCTAGCTGCTGCGTTGAGGACAATCACGAAGGCTACCGGTTTGGTTGGTTGCGGCTCTTTCCACGGCTGTCCTCTGCTGTGCGCTTTCGGAGCTGGTTTGGATGGTCGAACTAGGAACAGGATGGCCCCAGATGTCAGTTGCATTTGTTTGATAGTGCGAAGGGGCTCTGAGGAAGCTCCGATGTTCTCTTCTATCTTCATATACGACAACCCAATGAGTATTCACGACCTCACGACTTTCAGGGTGTTTCACTGGCATATCTTTCTTTGTTACTGTTTATAAAGAGAGCCACTCCGCAGATACGGATCCCTGTCTCTCTGCGTTCTCTAGTAGTAGTTGGACAGAGATGCTCTTAGAGGAGTTATCTGGAGCGGGGACCGCATTTCACGTTCGTGCCCACAGACAGCGGGGCAGGATGTGGTGGCGAAGGTGAAAATATTTGGTATAAAAATAGTTAATATATATATAAATAGTATTTACTAAGGTTGATTCCACGTTGCACAAAATATTGTTTCAATTAATAAAGGTACAGTAGGTATGCCTTATCTACATTTTAAAATGTATACTTGGTATACAATACAATATTTGGCGGTCCGAGGTTTGACCTTCCGCGGTCCGGATACGGACCGCGGTCCGCCTGTTGCTGACCCTTGAGTTAGGGCATTCTTTTTTATTAACAAGTGATAAAAGTATTTTTTGTTGTGACGGGATGAGCAGTAAGTATATGTGCCTGATGGTAAGTCACATGCCTATAATAGCGCAGTGACACGCAGGTATTGGAAAATAAAGAATCCTAATCATTACGTTGCATTATACTGCGCTCGCCACGACTATTATCTACATGTGTTCTAAATTTCTGCCCGACCCAACGTTACGACGTGATTAAGCAATAAACATCCAAGTATCCAAACATCCATATTTTTCAATATATTTCTATCCATATATTGAACATTTAAAATATTAGTAGGATTTCATATCAAAGCCCTGTAATCATACTGTATTTTTTTCCTTTAAACCGGAAAACTGTGATGTTTTTAACCCCCGACCAAAAAAGGGTGTTATAAGTTTGACATTGATGTCTGTCTGTCTATCTGTCTATCTGTCTGTCAGTCTATGTGTGTGTCCATCTGTGGCACGGTAGAGCTCAAACGGATGTGCCGATTTCGATGCGGTTTTTTTAGTTGAAGGTAAATATCTGTGCTGTTCTTAGCTATGGTTGGTTGATATCGATTCTAGATGGCCGCCTCCACAAACTGGCGGACAAAATATTTGTTCACAACCTGCCTCAATATGGGTATCAAATGAACAATAAGAACAATATGGGTTTGCCTAGTAAAATATTATACATTATAACAAATCCAAGATGGCCGCCACCACAAAATGGCGAATTACATTTTTTTCACTACTACCCCAATATGGGTATTAAACGAAAGGGCTTGACTAGTAGAATACTATGCAATATGACAAATTTAAAATCCAAGATGGCCGCTACCGCAAAATGGCGACTTACATTGCTTTTTTCGCAACTCCCTCAATATGGGCTTCAAATGAAAGGGCTTGACTAGTAGAATGTTTTACAGATAGCAAATCCGAGGTAGTCGGGGGTTACTTAAAATTTTAATTTTGTTCTTGTCACACTACTGCTTGGCGGTGGAATAGCTGGCAACTTGACTAGTAAAACAATACACACTATGACCAATATAAAATTTAAGATGGGTGCCACCATAAAATCCCGAATTATATTTTTCACTTCTACCTCGATATGGATAACCAAATTTTCCTAATTTTTTTTATTTCGTAAGTGAATATGTCTTAAAATACAATACATGATTTTATTAAATCGAGTAAAATATATATGTAGTTCTATATAGTGTCTAGACATAAGTGAAAATAATCTATACTAATATTACAAAGCTGAAGAGTTTGTTTGTTTGTTTGAACGCTAGTATCTCGGGAAGTGCTGGTCCGAATTGAAAGATTGTTTTCTATTGGGTAGTCCATTTATCGAGGAAGGCTATAGATCATAAAACATAACGCTACTATTAATAGAAGCGGAGCATTGATCAAGAATGTAACAAAATCAGGAAAAATATTCCTTTTGAGAGTTTTCGCACGTTTCGTGCTGTGACATGACACATGACAGCATGTGTCTAAGATTGCGTCATTGAATATCACAGATTATATACCTCTTGAATATAAAACCTTTGCTAATCTCCGAGTTGGTACGACCAATTTCCGACAGGTGGCGTAACAGGCAGCTGAAGAGGTATTTTATTTGAAAGCGATATTCTCAAGAATGACTGAACCGATTTCAGTTTTTCTTTCACCGTTGGATATGTACGGGATCCTGATGAATGCTATTTAATATACCACGGGCGAAACCGAGGCGGACATCTAGTAACAAATGAAATGCATTGATTTTGTAGATATTCATTTTTTCAGTACTGTTCCATATGGGGTACCTACAGCATACAATAATATATTTCTATGTTTTTCCTTGACACTAGAGCAGCGCTGTGTTTCTTCTCGTTCGTTTAGGAAGATGATCATGATGATGAATCATTATTTCCGCCCCTCAACCAATTATATTATTGCCAGTTTATAACCTTTAAATAATATCGATTTTTTTCAATTTAAGCTTTAAATTGATACAAAAGTCACATTTTACATTTATGCGTGAAGTAAACAACTAATATCGGTTTTAAGTTATATTTTCAGCAACAATGGAGATAGACTTTTTGTGTTATGGTTTTCATCGCACCTGCTTTCGTTCACAACTCCACGAAAAGCAAATTCATCTACTAATACTAAATAAATAAAAATAAATAATCCCGTAGAGCAGTATAAATGAGCGTAACTTGTAAATATTTTAGTTATTAAACTTGTAAATATTTTAGTTATTATTTTAAACAATGTCACATCATCATAATCATCAGCCGCAAGACGTCAACTGCTGAACATAGGCCTCCCCCTAGATTTCCACAACGAACGGTCCTGCGCAACCTGCAACCATCGGTTTCTAGCGACCTTTATGAGGTCATCTGTCCATCTAGTGGGAGGCCGTCCAACACTGCGTCTTCCGGTTCGTGGTCGTCACTCGAGAATCGTTTTTCCCATCGGTTGTCAGTTCTGTGAGCGATGTGGCCTGCCCATTGCCACTTCAGCTTGCTTACTCTTTGAGCTATGTCGGATACTTTCGTTTTTTGCGATTATCCTCATTACGGATTCTGTCGCGCAAAGAGACTCCGAGCATAGTCCTCTCCATAGCTCGCTGTGTGACTTTGAGCTTTGTTATGAGGCCCACAGTTAAGGACCACGTCTCAGTTCCATAAGCCATCACTGGCAACACGCACTAGTTAAAGACTTTCGCCTTTAGGCATTGGGGTATTCTGGACTCAAAGATGTGCCAAAGTTTCCCGAACGCTGCCCATCCGAATTGGATCCTTCGCTGGACCTCTTTGTCGAAGTTGGATCTACCTAATTGGATCTTTTGACCCAGGTAGACGTATAATTCGTCAACAACTTCGAGTGTGGTATTCCCAACAATAACCGGTACAGGTGAGACATGAACATTTGATATGACTTTCGTCTTGTCCATATTCATCCTCAAACCTACCTGGTGGGATACTCTACTGAGGTCCCTGAGCATAGCACGGAGGTCCTCTAACGACTCCGCCACAATGACTATGTCGTCGGCAAACCGAAGGTGAGTGATGCATTCGCCGTTGATATTGATGCCATATCCGTTCCAGTCCAGTAGCTTGAAAACATCTTCCAGCGGGGCAGTGAACAGTTTCGGAGATATGACATCTTAAAGTGTCAGGTCAGCTTGGCTCTGGGGTCTTTTGCCATGCTAACGACAGGTTGTGCTTGCGTAGAGGTGTATAACTGTCCATAGAACCTCTCAATCTCCTCCAAAATCTCGGGTTTCGATAAGACGATGCTACCACTATCGGTCTTCAGTTTGGTCAGCTGAGTTTGCCCAAGAGACTGATTTCTTGCGAACACTTTCGAGCCTTTGTTCTGCTTGATTGCTTCTTCAATACTCGAAGTATTGAAGCAGCATACGTCGCATATCTTGTCTGACCGCCATAAGATCTAGAGTTTGATCGGAGAGCTTTCGGTTCTGTTTTGGCGTCGGCTCTTATAAAATTTTCTGCCAACCGCATGAACAGTTTCCACTAGCCTATCGTTTATTTCGTCCGCCGTTACGCATTCATCTAAGGATTCGAAGTGATCTTCGATCTGAGCATAATTTGGTCGGAGCATGGACTTCATTAGACGTGATCTTTCGACCTTAATGTTTAGATTCAGCGTGCCTCTTACAATACGGTGATCACTGCCGGTCTTAACCTTGCTGATCACAGAGACATCGCTGAATATTTGCCGTTTAGTCGTCATAATGAAGTCGATCTCATTTTTTGTGATCGTCTGGGCTAATCCAGGTTCAATTTCTTTGTGGTTGTTTCTTGAAAAAGGAGTTCATCATAAAGATGCTCTCCTTTCCAAGAAATCCGCTAGACGTTGCCCTCTTGGGTTCCGCTGCCCATATCCGAAATCCCCACTCTCACTCATCTACGTTTGCTCAGTTTTGCGTTGAAGTCTCCCATCACAACTTTGAAATGTGTTGGCGGAAAGGTCAAAAGAGACGTAACACTTGGGCAATACCTAAAACAAGAACCGGTTTTGGCCAGGGTGCATTTTCCTTTACTGGACCATACCTTTACCAACCTATTGACAAAGAATTGGACATCATAGATACGTCAACATTATGAGTGCAAGAAAAAGGTCTCGGCTTGGCTATCTACTCAGGGCTACTGCTCGCATCTCGAAAAAGCGACATCGTTTCATGGTGGATGTTCCAAAGGCACGAACAAAGAGATTTGACTCTTTTTTTGTTTTTTGTCTACGCTGTGGAATACGTTGCCTGAGTGAGTTTTCCCCGATAATTACAATCTTTGTGTCTTCAAATTCAAAGTGAGTCGGTTTTTTCTAGGTAAACACGCTCCATATCGTAGGCAAACATATTGCATGCCTCTAGAAGAAGAGGCCAGTTTGTATGGGTCAATTATTAAAATGTTTTGTATCACCTTATCTTACCTGCAAACAGCAATAAAGATTTTGTATTTGTACCACATTGTTGTTTAACATCAGGCGAGATGGCGGTCAAGTGTAAACCTTTGAAAGTAAAAAAAAATGTCCTGAATTATTTTGGTTATATTTAACACAATGTTGAAATAATCATATACCTAAAATAATTAAGTTGTAGCTAATTAACATACACAGAGAATGATAGAAAAACATCAGAAATAGAAAAAATAGTTGAAAAACAAAGATAAAATGATTTTGAGTTGTGGCTTTTTAGTTTTAAAGCACCGAGTTAGGTAATTTTAATTCATCGCTCAATCGAACAAGAACAAAATTAAAAACATTGGTTCGACTACCTCGGATTTGTTTTCTATAAAACATTCTACTGGTCAAGCCCTTTCATTTGAAACCCATATTGAGAGAGTTTCGAAAAAGAAATGTATTTCGATATTTTGCGGTAGCGGCCATCTTGGATTTCAAATTTGTCATATTGCATAGTATTCCACTAGTCAAGCCCTTTCGTTTGATACACATATTGGGGTAGTAGTGAAAAAAAAAATTTGATTCGCCATGTTGTGGTGGCCATCTTGGATTTAAAATTTGTTACAACGTATAATAATATTCTACTAGTAAAGCCCTTTCATTTGATACCCATATTGAGGTAGGTTGTGAAGAAATATTTTGTCCACCATTTTGTGGAGGCGGCCATCTTGAGTCGATATTAACCAAACATAGCTAAGATTTTATGCAAGGACTCTTTTGTACACCTACGTCCGAACACCTCGGTGATTCAAAGCTAGTTTGTTTAATTACTGAGCCTTGTAGGTACTAATATTTATTCTGTTACTGAGCATTGTCTTGCAATGTAGGTAGTGTGATGTAGGTAGGCTAGAGATTAATACTATACTTGTGGGTAAACCAATAAATGTCGTTGTGTCACTCGGCTGTTTCAATTACTGCTCCACGTTAAAATATCGTAATATTCAACTATACAATTATTATTTTTAAAATAAAAAGTGACGAGACGAACAGGACATGTGCCTGATGGTAAGCAATATGCCTGCCACATAACAGCTCAATGACACACAGCTATTAGAATATTAGAAGTCCAAATCATTACCTAGCACTGCACTGCGCTCGTTACCCAGAGATCTAAGATGTTATATCTCTAAGGGCAGTAATTTATCTGGAAACATTGCCCTTCAAACCGGAACACAATTTCAACTGGTATCTATAACTTCAGTCGGTAACTGAAGTTACCGACCATACCGACCGAAGTTACAAATCTATCTGGGAAGTAGATTATTTGATGATAAGCCTCGGGTTCTATAGGAACTATTTTCTAATCTGTGTCTCGAAAACTAAATACAAGCTTGAAAAACAACGGACAAAATATCCAACAACAACGATATCAAAAAAACATGCAAAAAGATTACACAGTGATGAGATATGAACTCGAGAACTTGAACGCGGTTGTACCACCGAGCCAAACTGACAAGTTACAGTAGGGTCCAAAATTTCACATCATATGAACTTTATTACCGTTTGTAAAACTTCTATAACTTCAATCAGGAACTGGGAAGTAGATTTAATTTTAAGATTTGATGAAAAGCCTCTGGTTACTTAGGAACTATTTTCTAATCTGTGTCTCAGAACAGACAGAACTAAAGAAATAAAACCTTGAAAAACAACGGAGAAAATATCTAACAAAAACAATATCAAAAAAACACGCAAAAAGATTTCGTAGTGCTGAGATACGAACTCAGGATCGTAAATCGTAACGACTTCATTTGCCGCTTTAAACATTGCGCCAAATCTACAGATGTCTGTAGTGTCGAATTTTCAAACCACATGAACTTTATAGATGTTGCTGCATGAATTTGTGAGAATTGTTTATTTTTATTTTTTTGAATTGCGAGCGTCGGACGACAAAGCGACACAGGTCCTTTAGCAAGGCGCATCAGCGCTTTCTGCTGGACTTCATAGTAGTAAGCGAGAAGCAAGACACGGGCCGGCTCGGTCGAGTTAGCTTTTCAAAAGACAATTAATTAATACGAATTAAACTTCATAATCCAAAATACAAAATCTTCCATCCCCCTTAGTAAAAAATGATACGTTTACCTATAAAATTTGAATAATGTATGTTTATTAATGACACAGATATTTACATCTAAAACTTATTTTAGAGGTAAGTTTAGGATTTTTTCTTATCGAGTTTTTTTTTCCAAATCGTGTTTTGATACAATAGGTTACCTAATAAATATGTTCAAGAATAACATATATTTTACTAAAAGCCTCAAACCATATACATGTTGTTAAATGTGTGTTTAAAAAGTGCTAGTTGGCGATATTCAGCGCCTTAACAGAGTCTAAATATTTCTAACTATTTAATCTAAAAATGACTACCAAAATACAATGATTTCATTGTAATAAACCGTAAAATTTACAAAAATTGCCATTTCTAAGAATCGTCACCAGAATGAAACGATTCCGTTTAGTTTCCATAAAACTATTAAAAATAAACATGGTTTATTGGAAACAAACGTCATTTTTTTAAAAGCGTCCACACACGAGTCCTAAAATCAGAGGAAATGACGTAAAGTAGTAGGGCGGAGCCTACATCGAACCATAATTCACCAATCATATCCTGCATCGCACCATATGATTGGTATTTTTATGTTACGATGTAGGCTCCGCCCCACTACTTTTACGTCATTTCCTCTGATTTTAGGACTCGTGTGTGGACGCTTTTAGCCTAACGTTGTGTAAAATTGTAGGATTATTTTTACAAAAAAAAAAAGTTACAAAACATTAGGTTGACAATGCCATTATTGCCATGACTACCCCCAATTCCGTACCATTCCTTCCTGAATTTATAAAATTTAATGAACCTACATACCATGTGATTAGATTATACTTAATTACCTATCTCGTGATAGTCTCAGCGTAGTGGCAGTGTATGAAACAAGAGAAAGCGAAGGCCTCATTTGTAGGGCTTTCATGAGAGAAACTACCATCTTTCAAAGTGACACAAGAATTTAGCTATCTCACAGAATTACTCGGATTTAATCGCGAATCGTTTGAATTTATAGCTGCAATGTTTATGTTCCATTGTTAATAAAATGTAATAGAAAAACCCAACGGTAGAGTTGCTAATGCCAACTACCTAGGCTTTGAAGACTTACAACCGGTTCTACTTTTTCTTATGTTTCTCATCAAACTAATCTAATTAAGTGATTTGCTAGCTAACTTTACCAGTACTTTATGGGTCACAGTAACCCCGTATTCCAAAAAATGTTACAAAGCTTACGCGGACGAAAAAGCTATCAAACTTTTGAGCTAAGTTCGAATGGTTAGGACATTTTCAACTTGTCCAAAATAACTCTGCAACGAACACTATGACGGCGTAATGTTTTAAAATACATTATTTAAACTAATATGTTAAGTTAAAGCGGCGATTAAGTTGCATGAAACAATAATAAACATAACGCTTATAAAAATCCACTTTAAAATATTATTTCAATTTTGGAAAACCAAAGAGTGTGAATTCCAGTTTATTATAAATTATGGCGTAGATTAGACGCTAGTCTGAACTATCATTGGACCATGACACGAATAAAAGGATATGGCATATTCATTCCATAAAAAAAAATCACGCTAGTAATCTATTAGTATTTAACAATTTTTTTTAGCTTGCAAAAATATATTCGACTGTCTCTTATTGCTAAAAAACATGCATTTAAAATGATATTTGCATTTTTCTTCGCCGATATCAATAAAAATGTTATCTGTTCCAAAATATTGTTATTACGTATTGAGTAGATAATAAATGAGTGCCGACTCCATATTTACATACGCAACGGAAATACACCCAATAATCACATATTGATCGGAAACGACCAAGTTCAAGCAGATCAATGTAAAAAGCAAAATGATACCGCGTCCATACCCGTTCACTTTTCTACCTGCGTGTTCGGAGGCCGCGCACAGAGGTCGCCTAGACGTCGAAAATATTTAAAAAACACGTTTCCAAATGTCACAGAGTAATAAAATTCGATTGAGTTCGTATGTCGCTCGTGCTGTTCCGTGCCACTTGGCAACAAGAATTTTTACACTATGTTTTTCAATTCTTGTTTGTTTGGATTGTTTTTTTTTATTTAGACGATTTCTAAAATAATTACGTGCAACATTTTTTTTAATGTTTTGGAGAAGATGCGAGATTCGAATTTTAATATCTTAAATTGGAATGTTTTTGAGAAGATTCAATTTTTGAATTTTAATGTTTTTTATTGTGCTTAAATTTATGACATATCAATTTTGTTTATTTTTTTAATTATAAAACGGGCCAATCATTGCCTGCAGCAGTTTAGTGATGAGTTTTAAAATTGAATGCATCGAACGCATGCAAGCCGGTAGTCCGTCGTAATCGCTTTCTAATGCGATTGTGACTAGCCTATGGTAATGAGTTTTAAATTGGTAATTAATGGGTTTAGTTTAATTTTAGAATAATACATAAACTTGTTTGATTTGTTAGTATTAATTTATCAAATTAATTAGACTACTGAAAAACAAAACAGAGAGCTAGTAACTTTGCCTAATTTTTTTAGGCAAAATTACTTAGGTGTGAACAGTGTTACTATACATATACTCGTAATAAATCACAGCTCAAATACGAAAATAGATTTGGGGCAAAATAATTATCGGTTGCTAAGGTTTGCAAATTTCTTCGAGACATTCATTTAAAAAATAAATAAAGAATAAAATGTTACATCAAAGAAAAATATTAACATTACCTATAATTATTTGAATATTCAAAAACAGAAAACTTTGGATATACCCACGAGGTATTAAATACTATTTTAAATTTTGCAAATCCGACGACATTCCTAAGTAATTCACGTCTTGTCCTCATGATGCCTACTTACAGGTTACGTAATTCATTCAAATTATTCGATTTCGTATCATCTTTAATTTATAAAATATTCTAATGTGGCGTCAAATAATAAAATCAGATAACGATTTGGAAATAACGACCTTATGAGGCTTTATACTAAGTTTTAAGTTGTTTGTTTATTTCTTAAATATCGTGTCAAAAGTTAGTGTTCACTAGTACAACCTTCAAAAATGGTTAGAGATCCGTCGTCTTTAGAAACAATGTTTTAAGGTTTTTTTCGTACTTATTTGGTACGACTTTCTTTTTGCCCGTAGACTTTTGCAGTGGTAGGACTCTTTGCTAGTACGTCTGGAGAAGTACCACACTTTTGCTAGTTATTCTACCCCAAAGCAGTAATGTGCAAACATTACTGTGGCCCGGTTTGAAAGGCAATGCTTCCAGTGAAATTACAGGGCTTAGAGATAAAACATCTTATATCTCTGGGTGACGCAGTGCAGTACTAGGCAATGATACGGACTCTTCATGTTTCGTGTCACTGTGGTGTTATGTGGCAGCCATGTTGCTTACTATCAGGCACATGTCATGCTAGTCTCGTCACTCTATACTATACAATAAAAAAGACGCAATATTTTAAGCTTGTGTTTCCATATTTTGAAAACTATGAACATAATAATGATAGTCGTAGAATGTAATCTTTTTTCATATTATTTTTGTTTACTTATACAAATGGGTTGACGATCTGTAATAATAGGTTAATCATAAATTGTATAACATTGTGCAAACAGTATAATTAATTATTTGCTACATTTAAATCATTTACCAAAAATCGTTGATTTAATTTTACATCCTTCAAGTTCAGATTAAATTCGCAATATAACTTTGTATCATCCTAATTATACAGAACCACGGAGTCTCTATGTATCAATCTGAGTACTTAATTACGCAAAGAATGCCACAAAAGCTTCTAAATTTCAATCATCGCTGGCCAAAAATGAGATCCGGCTCCAAAATTTACGATTATCGAGAAAAATGACCCCAGATTTATGTTTTTAAAATTGAAGATAGGTTTATCGAAAGTTTTTGTCGAAAGTGGATACCGATTTTAACAGCCTTTTGTGCAAGCTGGGTGTATAACTTGAAATTCTTGTTTTGACGACGAGTATTTTTTTGCCTAAAAGCTTTTGCGTGTGTGTTAAAATGAAAGAAATAATGTTTTGTCCTTTCTAATATCTACGTGAAAATTTGATTGTTATGTACCAAAAAGCCTTTAGCGGATGCAGTGATTGCGTCAGATGGTCTAATTTCTGTTCATTATCAGCCTATCTTTGTTCTATATGAATCCAGATAAAAAAAATTTACAGAGACAGCAATGAGTTTGTGTGATTGAATTAGTCTCCGAAATATTATGCCTATCGAAACAAGTCAATACCACAGTACCTACCTCGCTCGGATGGTAAACGTTATTAATATTTTAAAAGTACTTAATAAACTTAGGGTATACCGTCATAAAATTATAGGAACTGAGAGGATTTTTTCTCGCTAACTACCCCAATTTTCACTAAGAGAAAAATTACGTTGAACTTCTTATATAAAAAACATTTACAGGACTTAATCGCGATTTAATAATTATTACCTACACATTTCGACATCTTTAAATCGTAATTAAATAATAGTTTGAATCTAGATTAACTCCTGTGTAATGTTTTCTATTTACGTCGTTTTATCCGTAAATGTGGTAAAAAAGGAGGTCCACAAATTTAAATTTAGAAAAAAATCATTCACCCACGCTTATGACACTTTATGTGTTGGTACAACATGCATTCCTTCTTCATTGGCATTCTTCCTCCATTTCTCTCTAGCATTCGTCATAACTGATTTTATTTATTTTCCTGTCCACGTCCTCTTTCATGCCATCCATCCACACTGTTTTGTTTGCCCTCTACCAAATCATCCATCCACATTAATTTACAAAGTCTTTTTTTATTGAATAGATAACAAGGCAGTATTTCTCATTATTTTTCATTCATTCATTCAAGGTACAGTACAGTTTAATTTCAACAAATCAAATCCTTGTTTATAAGACACAATACAATAGATGTCTTTCTAAGAAGTGAAGCGTTCAAAAGACAACGTGTAAAAAGGAGAAATCTATTGAGGCATGACTATTGATTAGGGTAATTGACACATTTCAGTGTCAAAATGGCGCCACACTGTATTAAACAAATAAGCTGGTGACGTTGACTTGGCGAGAATCAGAACAACTTGTAAATGCACCATATTATAAATCTTCAAAGCTATAAGGCGTAGATGTAATTAATATGAAATACATGATGGTCTATGATTTGTTTTGCTTACTTCGTCCAAAACAATGTTTTTCCCTGTGATCATCAAATTCCAAAATCCAGGCTTATAAGCGATTATTTATTAATAATCGTTCTTATACCAAATCGTGTTAGAAAACTACTTGAAATCGTTCTTAAATTTATATTTTGTTATCCATATGCCTATTTTGATTTGAGAAGATTTTATGCCTTAGTAGAAATAACAATGTGCCAAACATTAATTCTGAAGTCTTAATGTAGACTGAGGAATACTTATGGATGTTGATGTGGAACAATTAAACTAGTATGTTCTATGTTACATGTAGCAATTTACGAGCAATACTAACCTTTAGAAATAAAAATAATAGAGGTTATTGTCGTCTGATTAACGACGGAAGCTAACAGTTCATGTTTTGTTCTTACAAACGGGTGAGTAAAAGTGAGAAATCAGAGCAAGAATAAGTGCTTGCTACAAACACGACGGCCCATCAAACAGTTTAATTAAAATGGAGCTAACTCATCTGACAGACTCACATTCTAACCAAATTAGGCTTTGCAATACAAACAGTATCTTAACTCCAACAGAACATTGGGTACTATAAATCTGTGCAAAAATTACAAAGCTGAAGACTTTGTTACTCGTAGTTTGAATGCGCTAATTTAAGGAGTAGGTACTGGACCGATTTCAAAAATTCTAGTACTGTTGGTATGTACGTGGTTCTTGAGTGCTTAACGCTACATACATATATACCGCGGGTAAAGCCGAGGTATGCCGCTATTTGATTACACAAATACCAAAACATTGACTAGTTCACTAAATTATTTATTAATGTATAATATCATTAACTTAGAGTAGAGATTATGTTTACATCGTAAATCTTTGTTGTTTGTTTTCTTAATAAATAAAATAGTTATAGTTAATTGTCCACCACCACTATCACCAATTAGTGTAATAATAAAATACACAGTTTACAATTATATTCTTTTTAAACCCGGTAACTTTTTTTACCTGGACAGAATCTTTATTATGAAAATTAAGTTACAATGGAAACAATATACACTGGAAAACTATACTACATACCTGATTAATTATACAATGTTACCACATCTTAGTTGTTCATGGACGGATGAAGTTCTAGCGACAATCAAAATGCTCAAGCCCACTACTAGTTCGAAGCATTCCCAGAATGCTAGCGCAGTTATCCTGTCTAATGCCTTTTAAATGGCAAGTATCACTAAGGTTTAATTACGTAAATCTTTTCACCTCTCGTAGACAAATTTAGTAATTTAATAGCATAACTAGCCCATTTATTGCCCCCACTGCTGGAACTCAGGGTCTTCTATTACAAGAAGAGAATCAACATGGTTGGGGATTAACGCATGCCCTTAAAAGATGCCTTGCTTGGGACATGCCGATTTCTGCGCAATATTTTCTTTCACTGATAGTTCCAGAAGTATTGACAAACTTGTCCATCGATCGATCGAGGCGGGATTCGAGCTTCGTATGTGAAATGGAAGTTTTCGCCATCACGACACGAGCAGGTGGCATTTAATAACTGCTTTAAATTGTGAGAAGATCCCTTACTGCTGATAGTGCAATGGTCGCATACATTAATCTGTTACGATAATATCATTTATGACCTCACATCGGCCATCAAACGAGTTATCGCCGGCTAAAGCATCTGACCTCATGTTTTTAAAATCAAATTATTATGTTAATTATAATTTAAAGGTTTAAATTAACACCATCTTTGTCATAAAATGTGTAAGAATCTATTTTAAGTTATGACCAGTGTGGTAAACATGAGGATTACAACTCAACTATAAGATCATGAAGCTCTTTAGTTCCTTAATTTATTTTATTTTTATGGGATTAGTGTCAATAAATAAATATTGGTGGACCATTCACACACAACACCATCTGACCCCAAACTAAGCAAAGCTTGTACTATGGCGGCCAGATAGCTGATATAATACGTATTTAGTTTTAAATACATACTTATTATACATAGAAACACCCAGACACTACAAATATTTGAATTCATCACACAAATTTTTGCACTGGGTGGGAATCGAACAGATAAGTATTCGGTCATGACTTGACGGTTTTTTAGTGATAATTAATTTACGCAAACGTACTCGTATCATTTCGTAACGCTTATTAAACCGCTTATTCGAACGGGATCATAATCCAGGTAATGCACAACATAATTAATTTCATTGAATTTCGTCAGCCGTTATATAAAATGAAAAAATGTTTACTGTGGCAATAACGAAAGACATAAACAAAAACATAAGAACGAAAGACTAGACATAAACAAAAACAGAAGACACAAGAACAAAATAAAAAAATGTTATTAACCCCCGACTATCTCGAATTGTTATCTGTACGTTTGATACCCATATTGAAGTAGTAGTGAAAAAAATAATATAATTTGCCATTTTGTGGTTCCGGCCATCTTGGATTTGATTTTTTTATAGTGTGTAGTATTCTACTAGTCAATCCCTTTCATTTGATACCCATATTGAGGTAGGTTGTAAAGAAATATTTTGTCCGACATTTTGTGGAGGCCCATCTTGAATCAATATTACCCAACATAGCTAAATCAAACATCCGCACGGATATTAACTTTCAAATAAAAAAAACCGAATCGAAATCAGCTCATTCGTTTGAGCTCTACGGTGCCACAGACAGACAGACATCGACGTCAAACTTATAACATCTCTTTTTTGGTTGCTGGTTAAAAAGACACACTACACTACACACACATAAAACCTAACAAACTTAAAAAAATTTCGCCTTGATATTGTTACTAGCAGTCCCCTGCAGTTTTATCTATGCCGTTCCCGTTATTGTCCCGTTTTTCCGTTGTGTTATAAAAAGTAGAATTTGCTATTCCAGACTACAATCTAAATGTATTCCAAATTTCAACCCAATCCGTTCAGCCGTTCCGACATGATTGAGCAACAAACATCCAAACGTCCAAACTTTGAGATATATAATATCAGTAGGATGCCATGGGCGAAAATTATGGCAAATTATTAACAATGACGTATGATTATCAAATTTTTCATAATATTTTATTAATCAGGTGTCGTGGTAGGCATCATAAGGCCCCGTTCACACTCGTGTCCTCGCCGCGTTTCGCAACGCATGCGCGGCGGTGGCGAAAGCAAACAGGTGCCGACATAGGCATGTTTAATTCATTATGAAGTTAGCCATTACTACGTAGATTACTAAGTGACCGGGTATTCGGGAATAAGTATATTTTGATTTCAAATAAAGTTAGTTTGTGAATCATTTTTAGTAACACTAATTATTTTGATTTATATTTATTTTGATAATTATTATATTATTTTAGAGTAAAGTGTTTTTTTCTAAATTTCCGTATTTTATTTATAAACATTTATTTAAAACAAAGATTTTAGTCTAGTCTTGAGTTGTTAATACTGTAATACATTTTTAAAAACAAAAATTTCAAACACCCAAATATTCACATACGAATATCTAAACACACATTTAATAAAGATTATGCGAAAAAATTTTAAAAAGTTTATACAACTAAGTTGTTCTTTGTCTATTTCCGTAATTTCCATCAATTTATGTCTCTGAAAAATAATTGAACTAATAATGTCTAATAAATTTAAAAAAATAAAGCTTTAATTAACAGACAACAACCCTCACTCCACTCCGTCAATCAAATAGCATGACTCTAAAACGCAGTTATCGTGTGCAGAGCCAATTTGAAATAATTTGGAAAATCGACCGAAAGTGTCGGACATAAAACTCTGGCAAGTTCGCACAAATCACAGGCTTCTCGGTCCGAACTATAAGGTTCAAATTAAATTAGCAATGGTGGTAACATCCTTCCGGAACCGTTTCTAGCAAATCGGAAAAAGATAATGGCTCAAGATATACGCACAAATGATTCGCTTCCTCCGGCCTCAGTGGCAGTATTCGGAAATACTAAGTAAACTATAAGACGTGCTAACATTAGACGTTTTTAAAATTAGTATCCGTCAGTTTTCAATTAGCAAAACAAAAGTTCTACGGGATAATTATGTTCAGAATACGCAATTATTCTAACCTATAAAATATATATTCTATAATAGGTAAAACCTAACAATAATCTAATGTCAAAGCCACAGGTAACAATGTTTCAAAAAATCAATCTACAGACTCATATTTTAAATGAATAAAGTACATAATAATTGAAATGACTAAGTTGGAATCCAGATTAACTATCAATTGAATAAAAGTATCTGGAGAAAATCGTAAAACACCAAATAAATATCCCAGACAATAAAATCTCAAAAATAAATTCTGTTACTACGTGCTCACCAAGCACTCAACGTTACGGTAATAAACAAATCCATGTAATCATTTTGTAATAAAAACATTTGTACATAAGATTAAAACAACATATAGAAACAGTTTTTGTTGAAAGTTTTTTGGAATAACGATGAAACGGTTATTTCCAAACACTTGACTGCAAAAACTCACATTTATCATCTACCATAAATAAATCAACAAAATTGATAGTATTATGGAACGTATTTAGTAAGTTTATGTCATCATCATAATCCTGCTCTAGCCCATGCGCGGTCCGAGGGGGGGGGGGTCACAGGGGACATGACCCCCAAATCGTATCCGTTGAACAAAAAATCTAAGAAAATTAAAAATATCTTACATAGATATAGAAAAAATAGTACATAGACTATTTTTTAACGCGGGAAAACAACTAGAACGGGAACTACTAAAATCTTGGGGGCTACTAGTAAAGAATTTTTTGCTCCATTTATTGTATTTCTACTTGTGACCCCCCCAAAACCTGAGGCTGCGTACTGGTGACCCCCTCCAAAATTCGAGGCTGGGACAGCGCCTCCTCTAGCCTATACATAAACTTATAAAGAAATTAAAATATGATGGCGCTTTCTCATACATACACACACACACGCGCCCTTAGAAATATTATTTTCATTTAGTTTAGTTTTTTTATAATGATTATAAAATGTATATTTACTCTAATCTATTTACAAACCTTTGTCATGATATCTTAGACAGTTTAAAGGTTGTGTGAAAAAATGTTCAACAACATTTATTTTGTAACTATATGTCGTCACGTATGTCAAAGATAGCAACTTTTCAGGAGAGAAAAAAAATAGGAATATCTAAAAAATCGAAAAATACAACCTTTTGATAATGTAATGATATTTTCTTACCTTTTTTCCATAAATTGTTAGGAGCAACCGGGTAGTCCGTTTCTCAGTATGGAATTAAATGATTTACGTGCTGTTTCCAAATATAACGCCGATTTGGTGGATCCCGTGTAGTTGCATTTTCTTATCTTATTTATTAGTCGTTACGTGTTCCTAATTGGCTCAAACGATGCGTCTTCCGATTCTCTAGCGAATGGCATCAAAAAGTCAAAATAGCCAAAAAGTGACTTACGTGGTGTTAGAACTTCAACGACGATATGTACATTCTGACAAACTTTCGCGTTTGTGATATTAGTAGGATCGCTACACTCGTATAATTTTATTTATCTGGATATATTAAATAACGCGTATTTTAAGGATTTTTTTAAATCCAAAATTTAATATTTTAACAATAAGCAAAAGAAGATTTATGCGTTTGTGTCAAAATAGACGGTAACAATTAAGTCGTAGTGACATTGTTTGACAATGCAATATTTTGCATTAAAATCTGCAATCTTGCATATTGAGTGTATTTTTAAAAGTCAACATCGTCATCATCAGCCGCAAGACATCGTTTTCGGAACATAGGCCTCCCCCTCTTTTTAAGTGGTTATATTTTAAAGGTCAAGTTTTCCCAGAGGTACATTTATATCTGTATTTATATTTAACGATAAATGACTTTGACGGCACGCTTTTCGTGACAGACTCTTTTAGTCAAGGCGCCAGTGTCAGCATTCCACTGACCGCATCTGAGCCCCCATCAAACATCGAGTACCACTAAACACACATGTCAAACAATACATACATCCACACATGATCGAGCATTGCCCAACCTGCCAACTCTTTATTGTTAGGAGTAACAACGTGTAGGGTGGCCACCAAATCACACGATTGTGAGGTGATGTTGAGGAAACGTTATTCTGTGTAAGTTGTGTTAAAATTTGATGTCAAGTTCTATGAGCTATGTTGGTAGCTTCACAATTTTATTTATATATTCTATTGAAAAAAATACATGACGATAAATTGCCAATAAATAAAAATTACTTCCATATAATACAAAGAATATAATTTTTTGAATGTTCACCGCCTAGGTTTACATTAGTGTCAGATAGGCGATATCATATTTATACAACTTATATTATACACTAGTGCTCTGCCTCGGCTTCATCTGTCGTACATAATATGTAATCTATGGCACCGAGGGACCACCACATTTATCCAACGGTGAAAGAATTTTTGATTTTGATTTTCTGTTCAAAAGTTCCAACAAGTAAATTTTTCAGCTCTATAAGTATAGATAAAAACTCAGACTAACTACAAAACAAATATTTGAATTCATCACACAAATATTTTCACTATTTTCAGTAAACAAAATATCTTTTCAAATCACAAACGCATAGTGACCCAACATAGCAGTAACATTTGTTAACCCGTAACAAAGTGGTAAAACGGACCATTTGCTTTCTTTTGTCCACCACAAACGTGTTACCGTGTTATTCTGAACTCTATGCAATACTGGCTATAATTTACTTTTTCATGTTAATTTTCGGATAGTTACCGGTGACGAAATTTTGGCGGGTGTGGCTCGTGGGACCATGTTACAGCTATTCAGAAAATACAGGACTATTGTCATAGCTGAGGGACACAACAACAGAGTTACCTACTCTTAACATAATAATGGAATAAAAAAGAAAATTTACACATAAAATTATATAGATTATTATATTAAATATTTACACTTATATTGGCATGGAAAATATTTTTTATGTAAGTTGACAACTCCTATCTTTTTATAGCATAACTCGTTTTCAATTTTTACAGTTGCCTGTAAGAGATCGTTTTTAGCGATAAATTCGTCATTTATTTTGCTACTTTAATATATTAAGTTTGACATTGTTTTGTTTCGTGCAAAAAAGAATTGATTTTCCTGTATATGACATTTTTTGTTAAAATATCTTTGCATTGTTGAAAATTTATAGTCACAAAAACATTACCAAAAATAATTGTGGTGTATATTTTGAAGCTAAATAATTCTATATTGTATCGAGAAGTTCTTGTACTTTGACTTGGTATAAATACATGTCATTACATGCAACCACTGCTAGGATTCAGGGCTTATCCTTGCAAGGAGAGAGAGAGGGGCCATGGATATAATACACCACCACCAGCATGTACATAAATATATCCTCTACCGCTCCAGCCCTATGCGGCTTTAACAAAAATATGACATAATCGGTCCAATTTTTCTAACTACGATGCTACACATATGCAGTGGATATATAACAGAATTATTTCAGTAAGTTTTCATAGCTAGGTTACAACTTAATTTTTGAAAATTGTTTTTTTTTGTAACAGAGTGCCGGGACGAGCATTAAGTTTTTATTAAGTTAAAAGTTAATGATAAGTGGCTTACAATTACAAAAGTAAGTTACAATTGATATTTTTTCCCTATCATTTCTTTGGAAACATTGTATTTCTAGTATAGTTTGATAATGATCATAACCAAGTACCCTCAAGTTAAGTTAAGTTCCTTATCGTCTAACGTAAAGAGATAAAATTGAGTTTTGCCAAGTTTTGTAATAGTGTAGTTTTATATAATTTCACTAAATGTTTAAAAGTGACATTCTGTTTGAATAACAATACGGCATATATTCTGCACATATATTTCTTATGCGTAATATAATGTTACTTGGCAAAACGACAATGCAAAATTTTATTATGTGTCCACCTGTGACCTTCAGATACCAAGACAGACCATATAATGGACGGGAAAACTATTTAGACAGCCGGATTTTCCGCGGTTCGCATATATTATATCATCCAGAGAACTTGTGAGCTCAAAACATGTATATCGTTGAGATGAGATTTCTAAAGATAAGTCTAATCTTACTGGTTCCTTGATTGTTATCATTTTCTGTGACTTAGATGCAAATTTGCACAGCGGCAGGTTTTTTAGATGTTTGACTTAGTATATTGCCACTGTGTATTTTTTGGTCACTTTTATCTGCTAAAATGGGGCTTATTTTAAACAGTAGTATTAAAACAAGTGGCTTCTAGAAACCACAACGACGGCGAGGCGCTACACACTTTCGTAGCGCGCCGCTACGCATACAAAAGACATAAACGCGCTACCCACACACAAAACACGCACCTACATTTTTTCCAATCACTATCTCATTAAACCAAACCACAATCACACACAAAAAAACCTATTTAGTAAACAATATCAACATTGTATCGATTTGAACACCTAATTGCACACCCGAGTTAAACCAACAAAAGGAAACCAATTTCGTAATAGTTGCAGGCATTAGCGAAACGAGAAGACATTGTGTAACACCCAACAGACAATTACGCGACGTCTGATTAAAATAAGTCGAAAAACACTCACCGGTTGCAAAAAAAATGGGGTGACTTTCACCGAAGGTGAGAATCAGCTGATGGAGGTACGGCGTTTGAGCTGTTGTGAACACAGATAAGGCACACACACACTGAGATCACTATAGGTATAGACACGAGTTCGGAGTTTGAATTTTGGCGCGTTGCGTGCGCGCAGCGACACGGACGAGCGCGCGGGGCGTCAGGCGGCGAGAGACTGCGCGCGCAACTCCCACCATCGTCGCCCGAAATTCTAATCACCTTGCTATCGAGACTGTGATTTAAGTCCATGCTATAAGATATAGCGAGTATTGTAGCGATTTAAATAAAATAAGTAAGCGGTACATATAAAAATAATACTTTGTACACGTATTATGAAATCATATAATTTACCCTGTCCTAGTGATATTTCAGATGCGACAATTTTAATGTATGGATGTTTGTTGCTCAATTACCTACGTCAGAACGGATTGACTTGAAATTTGGAACACGGTTAGAACATATGGAATAACATATATAGTTTTAATAGGGTGAAGGGAAGGAAACGAAAACTAAGCAGGTAAAATCACGGGGGGATTATATAATACAATTTAAACATCAAATTTTATGAGATATTGAAGTTCATTTTGGAACTCCACACATGAAATAAAAAATAATATATTGCAATCCTGCAAGACAAACGAGATCTCGAAAGAGGGCGCCACTTTAATGTTAGGTTTAGAGTTCACTAAATAACTTTTTAAAACAAGCAATTCAACATAAATTAAGGAATTAACGTTATTACCTACGTAACAGAGATGTACTTATATTTTGTAATGTGACCTCGCTTCGCCTACCCATGTTTGTAGGCAAATTTCCTTTAAGCTGGTTTACTGGAAGAGATTGCTGTAAGCAGTAAAGCTCTGTAAAAGTATTTTACTGTATGTTTCTGTTTTTGTGTCACAATAAAGAGTTATCTATCATTTTCTATATTACCAAATTATTATATCATTTAATATTTTATGGTGAAATGTTAAAAAATTATGACAAACAATACAGCCGGTGACATAAATACGATCTGTTAAATCATAAAATACGAAAACCGTATTTTAGATAGTTTTATTGCTATATTTCTCGGTAAAAAAATATTTCGCTACAAGTTCAAGCATTACCATTCAAAGCAGTGACTGGCAGAGGTATTTTACTTCCCCAATCGAATCCTACACTACAATATATCTACCACTACGAATTTATTTCTTTTGATTTATTAAAATTAATTTTATTTTGTTTGAACTCAAATCGCTATGTTTGTAAATTGCACCACACAGTCAATAAGCTGAGACGGATCTTAATATAGCATGTCACATTACAAGTCCGTAAGGTCACTCTGAATCAAACCGATCTACTTGAGGTCGCAGAAAGTATAAAATTACCTACATCCGACGCCACAGAACGAAAAATCTTCATTGCCAATGTCAATGCGTCACAACATTGCCGATTTTTGTGAAAAGATGCTGTAATTTACTAAGTAATCCAAGTTAGTCATTAAGTGAAACCTAACTTCAAGGCAAGCTTTAAATATGGAATATTTTAAGATTACTGCATCTGACATTTTAAATGCGTCGTAGCGTTGGGACCTTGAATGTATTGGCTCCAAGAAATGCAGTAAGTGCAAGATGAGACAGTCCTAATTGCAGAGAAGACCTTGACCACTGTAATTATGTTTGGATGAATAGAATAATCCTTTCCTTATGATACAAGTTGAAACGAAATGTTAAATTTGAGTGCAAAATAAAGAAGGGTAGATTTAAAAATACTATTGAGCAGTTTTACAAACAAAACAAGAGACTGGTTCTTAATAATAGGTTCCTTTGTACTTTTCCGCCATCTCTCCTGCTAAGTGGTGATGGGTTTAAGATAGACGAAACGCGCTTACCTAGGAAAAAAATACAATCATGAAAATATATTCGAGTAATCTTTATATTATTAATAAGTACGTACAGCAAGAATTTTGTAGGGTTTTAAAAAAATGTTGTTCTCATAGAATAATAATGCCTAAAAACAACCTTCTTGCCCGCGCAAGAAAAGTGAAGCAAATCATAGTGGGCCTTATTGGCTTAGTCCGTTCGAAACTACCATCAGTTGTCAAGGTCCAGCTAGTGCATGCATCTCCGACAATTAAAAACATTATGATGGTTTGTGTAGTCATTCACTGTACATAATACTCCACGATAGAACAGTTTTGTTTGGCGGACTTCAGTACATGCTTAGGTAAGCCGAAATCAATCTACTTATTGCCTCACTTAAGATGAAACGTTTGTTTGAAGATAATCGATCCAGGCTTCATTAATTTATGGTGGTTACGAAAATTGTGCGGAAATTATAGAATTACGCACAAATCGTTCACATTGAGAAGAAGTGGATAATGCTAAAAAAATAAAAATATATTGCATAAAAATACATTAAATCAATAAAAAAAATTACACACTTAAAACATTACACACACTGTCACGTATTTGACACACAGGCATGAATACTTTTTCGTTCACTGATAAAGTGTGGTCTGACCATTTCGCGACTACTAGTTAATATATTATAACTTTATTTTATTTCGTGTTACTTCAATATTATATTACCGTTGTTGTTTTACTATTCTGTACAACACTTTTTGCTATCTAATAACAAGTAATGAAATAATGAATTTCCGAGAAGAGTCAGCAATAGTAAAAAGTAACGTGTGAATCCTAATAATATTGATCTTATCACAAATCAATATCGCATCTAGAGTAACTTCCTTGTAGAAGGGTTTTTGTTTATATAAGTATTAGATACCACTGTAATTGTAACGCCTTGTTTACATTTCAGTAGTAATCCATACAAGTCACTATCGACTTGAAAACACAAGATACCTACAGATTATATCCATTAGAGAATTACAACGTTTATTCCAAAGTTCAGTTGTTTTACTATGAAAAGTAGCTACCTCTTCGCCGATGGAAAACATATATAAGTAAACTATGTTATAACATCTATTGGAGTTAGAATATTTAAATTAAATATTTTTTCTTGGTAAATAAAATACTTTTTATTCATGAACTAGTAGTATTCCGAGAAGATTTTAAATATTAGCGATAACACGAAAAGAATAAAGTTACAGAGGGAGGGAAGGCTATGCCTTGAAATGAGTTGATTCAACTGTTTTTTTTTTTAAGTAACGGGACTAGCAAAACGTATGCCTCATTGTAACCAACATCCTGCCCATAACATAACAGCACACACATGTATCTTTGAAGAGTTCAAATTACTGCTTAGAACTGTGTTCGTAACCCGGAGATATTGAGATATACATATCTATTGTGATTTATCTGTTTACCCTATGTTTACCCTGTAATTTCTTTCAAAATTCACCCTGTAATTTCTTTCAAAATTCAAAAGATCATGATGATAAAAGTTAGAATGAGGCGTTTTCCAGACGCAAAAAGACTTGTCAAAGATAGTTCTAAATACTGCAATGTGTGGCACCACTGTTGGTTTTTGTGAAATTTCTTTAACAAAATAAAACAGTGGCGCCACCTTTGGTGAAATTATGAACTGTATTTGACAGATCTTTTTACGTCTTGAAAACGCCATATTGATAACAAATTTTAAAAAACCCTTCAAGGAACTTATCCAATACTAAACTAATCTGAACATACCATAATACATGTACTTATTTAACCTGGTATTCAGAACTCCCCCAACAATTATCTTGTCATTATTGACACCGTATATGAAGCGCTGTACTCATTGTATATCGGCAAAAAGTCCAACTGCTAGTTCGTCTACGCATCTTTTTTTCATATGAGCTGTCATGTATTTGAGTCTGTATCCTATAGTCAATGTCGCACCTTTTGGGAAGTCCCAAGCGGTTAAGGAATTTGAAAACCCCGATTTTGTTGTAGTGAAACATAATTTAGACTAGGATGTGAAGTAAAGAAGTCAGGTAACTATTAACGTTTTTTTTTTGGACATGAGATGAGCTTCCGGTCCCCGAGAGTTAAGTTTAGTTGCTTTTTCTAGTGTTTGGCCAATGTTTCGTGACAAAACTGGGCTTCATAATTATCTCTAAATATTTATCGGTCTGTAGATAATACATACTTACTTAGTGTAAATAGTTAGCTAAGTATTTAGTTTTTTGATTCCCAGTGTAGTTTTAATTGGTATATATTTTTATAATTAATTAGCAACGTCTCACGATTTTACTCGCGTAGTAATCTATTTCCGTAATTTTCCCGGGCTAAAGAGTATCTTATGAGCTATTCCGTGGCTATTCCAGGCTAAAACTACTCTAATTGTGTATTGATCTCAACATTTTGCATAAAATTTTCGTTTTACAAAAAAGTAAAAAGCAAATTCCTCCACTAGACTCCACAGACTCCTCTTACAATGGGTATGATATTACATTAATGTAAGATAAACATACAATCATGATTTTGTAGGATATATCCCAAAGGATTATACAGATTAGCTATAACGGAAATAAACACTGAGAAAGAAGCTATTTGTGCTGTCTTTGCTGAAGCTGTACAGTTTTCAATCTACCTAAACAGATATTTATTTATCTTACTAATGACCTTACTACTGATAAACGATCTTATCTAATTGACCTTTTCTTTTGGTATCTCGGGTTAACACACCGTTTCAGCACAACCTGTTAATGGGTGATAATATTTCAGCTACGTACTTATCTCATTGTCTATCATCATAGTTTATACAAGATTCTACATCAAACAACAAATGTTCCCAGCCCACCGATGCCTCGACAGTTGGCATTGGCCCACTTGTACCAATCGATATTCGGTTGCGACACGAGTGACGATCTGACGCGTACCTGCGCCGGCGCAGCCTCTAATTAATGTGTCATTTGACGCACCTAATTATACGTAACTGTGACCGTGACATTTTTTTTTTCTTCTAGGGAGGAGTCGATCATGATTCGGATTTAAATTCATCTGCCCATGTATCTGTCATTTATATTATTGTCATTATCAAAGGTGTAAATTATCTGTTTGGGAAATCAAATCCTCATAAAGCCATCAATGAGTAGGATTTAGCGTTACTCATTTGTTTGTTAATTACCTGTGATACGACTTTAATGAAGTTATTATTCAGTAATCTTTTCGGGATAAATAAGCCGTGATGGCTTAGTGGCTAGAACATGCGATTCATATTCGTCTGGTCGTAGGTTCAAATCCCTATACCTACTGAGACTAATACACCTCTGAATACTTTTTTGAGTTCAGACGTACAAGTTTATCATCACCACTGGCTATAACGGCGAAGGAAAACATCGTGAATAAACCGGCTATTTCAGGAAATCTTTTAAAGTCATACGTCATGCGTCAACCCGCACTGGTGCACCGTGATGGATGACCTTGACTCTCTCCTAGCGAGAGAAGGCCCCGAGTTCCAAGTTCTAATAGTGGAAACAGTTAGTGGGCTGCTTATGCGAATTCCTTCGTGGACAACATTTATGTAAGCACGTGAGAGTTTACTCGCTACCAAGTAAATCCAAAGGTATACTCGTATTATTTACAACGCTGGATGCGTTCCCAAAAAACTTTGCAACCTTTGATCGGTCGTATGACGACCATTTGGACTGTATGGATGTAGGTTGTAAGTGAAATCACTTAGATTTTAACAGTAATTGTGTTGTTGGCAGTAGAAGGCAGCAGAAAACTAGTGATCCGCGTATTTAAGTTTGAAGATGAATGTTACACAGGTTACATTTTTACTACTTAAGGTACTATTGTTTATGTTTTTTACATTTTAACAACAATATTTTTTTTTTGTAAACGAGACGTTTTAAAGTTCTTAAATTTGCCGAGTGTCGTGCCATTGTTTAATTTTGTTGACAAAATGAAACATTGGCGCCCTCTATCATGACATTGAGAAATATCTTTGACAGATCATTTTAGTGCCCCATTAATTTTCGCATACAACGATTTAGAGATAGAATAAAAGATATGGTAACATGGAACACCACGCAAGAACGAAGTTCCGTCAGGTTCCCATAGAAACAACACAATTATCAGAAAATGCTATATTTATTATTTCTAGTAAGAGGATCTGAAAATAAAGTTGGCAATACTGCTCATGGGTAGTTTTTACGGGTTACTTCCTTATATATTTTTCTTACGGCTTTAGTCTCACTTTTTTAGGGTTCCGTAGCCAAATGGCAAAATACGGGACCCTTATAGATTCGTCATGTCTGTCTATCTGCCCATCTGTATGTCACAGCCGCTTTTCTCCGAAACTATAAAAGCTATACTATTGAAACTTGGTAGGTAGATGTAATCTGTAAACCGCATTAAGATTTTGGTACAAAAAGTAGAAAAAAACAAAAATTTTTAGGGGCGTCCCATACATAGAACTGAAACCCAATTTTTTTTTATAAATACCTTACTTCTGGGTCATCTATGGATAGGTCGTCAAAATAATACTGAGGTTTCAAACATTTTTTTTTTCTAAACTGAATAGTTTGCCCGAGGGACTCTTCCAAAGTGGTAAAAAGTGTGTAACTTCTAAAATAAGAGAATTACAAAAATAAAAAAGTGTATGATGTACATAACCATGTAAACTATCAACAAAAATTGGTTTGAATGATATCTAGTAAGTAGTTTTATTTTAATACGTCATAAATTGACTATTGTTAAAACACTGATTAAAGTAACAACGAAGTAGTACAAGAACTTATGTATTATGTTACTTGCTTCTACGAAAGCCTTCATGGGCGAACCCGATTCGCACTTGACCACTTTTTTTTCAGTTTGGTCGCGTCATAAAACACCTATCTATCTTCTTCAAGTAGGGAACGTTCCAAAAATAAAATCGCTAGATTTACTTTAGGGTTTAAAGGGCGAATTGTTTACAGGATTAACAGATCTTTACATAAAATGCTTGAATAGGGATAGAATCAGCTCTTTGATATCTTGATGATGAGTTTGTCTAATTAATTAGTTAACCATAAAAAAATATACACTCGACTTCAAATTTATGAAATAGATCACCTAAAATGAACTAATCATCCAATTTACAAAACTAGGAAATGTGACCTCTAATATCAGGTTTCACTAATCAGATGATTTAATATAAAAATCAATTCGATTTTTTTAAATGTCTTTATTATTAATCTGCTTAGTATTCATATTTAAGACTGATGTTCATACATTGATGAAAATGTCAGGCAAAATTCAATGAATTACGAGTATAATGTGCCACATTATAATGCAAATATACTCGTAGCAGGATAATTGTTTCACATTCTTACGGTTTGCCCTATATCTACTTTTAGCATCGCCATCTTATTAACATTGCCATCAGGCATAAAAACATTTAAAAAGATCCCCCTATCAGTGAATGGAAAATGAGAATTAATACATACACGTCCGTGTCGTCCGTACCTTGTCGCAATAAATAGTATTTTCATTGCTCGTACGTCTATATGATAATGTATCATTTTCTTATTTTGACTGAAAATCATAAAATTAAGTGAAGTGTAAAGATAAGTCATGTATTATCTTGAAAGTAGAGGGACCATAGCAAATCTATTGGACTATGAATAAAACCCCTATTGATCGTAGGTATTAACTCTTTTCTATAAGGTTAATTTTTAAATACCACAAGTATTTTTTAACTGCAGATCTGAAATTGTTTAATAAATTCTGCTTTTAACGGTGTTTTTGTAGATAATGTATACCTAGTGGCAAAAGTAATTGTAGCACTGGCACCGGTCGTATAGACTAATTTCGTGTATATTTTGTAAATAAATATATGTAACTAAGCTCTTTTCTTACCTAGAAACAGCAATAAAGAATTCTTATTGTAGCATATTTAATCTATACTAATATTATAAAGCTGAAGAGTTTGTTTGTTTGTTTGTTTGTTTGTTTGTTTGCTTGAACGCTAGGATCTCGGGATGTACTGGTCCGAATTGAAAGATTATTTTTCTATTGGATAGTCCATTTATCGAGGAAGGCTTTAGGCTATAGAAAATAACTCTACTATTAATTGAAGCGGAGCATGAAACAAGAATGTAACAAAATCGGGAAAAAATATTCCCCTTTTGAGAGTTTTCGTACGTTTCGTGCTTTGACATGACACATGACAGCATGTGTCAAAGATTGCGTCATTGAATTTCAGTAATCTGTGCCTCGAATATAAACCTTTGCAAAATTTTTTTTTCTAAATCTGATTTGATACGATCAATTTCCGACAGGTGGCGTAGCAGGTTGCTGAAGATGTTTTTTTGTTTGAAATCGATATTCTCAGGAATGAGTGAACCGATTTCAGTCATTCTTTCACCGTTGGATATGTACGGGACCCCGATGAGTGCTATATAATATACCACGGGCGAAGCCGGGGCGGGCATCTAGTAATAAATAATCGTCATTATTTTTCACACATCATGATCTAGCCACAAACTAAGGACTTGGTAGACGTTACTTAATATTTATGTTTTTAATAACATGATTGAATTATTACAAGACCTTTCCTACATTATTTTGTTTTCATTGTTATTCGTTATTATTATTTATAAAATATGTACTTAGTAGATACTGTACAAATTTGATAACTTAGCTAAGTACCATTTAGGCCCATTCAAAAAACAGGTGGAAAATACGTCCCAGCATTAAAATTTCCCTTTGTATATAATATATATTACTGTACAATTCAATTTATAAATAAAATTTTGGATACATACTTCTGATTCATAGAAATATCCAGACACAGAACAAACGTCTGTATTCATCACACAAACATTTATACTGGATGGTAATCGAACTCACACCCCACGTCTCAGTGCGCATATTTATTTAAAGATTAATTAGGTATTATAAATAAAAAAAGCCTTTTGATATTTTCAACGTCACTTAGTCGACTAGAAATAGACAAAGTGTATAATTGAAGATTTGTAATTTTAGCCACAATATTTAAAATTTATGAACCCCACGTGCCAAGGCAAGTCATTCGTCATTTGTTAAGACAACTATTTCAAACGCAACTAACTCATTTTAGAATATCATCATAAGCGGTCGCCACATAGATGCTTAACCTACTCTCGAACACGGTCAAGGCCACGACAAAACTTATATATTTATGTCATTTACACTTGACTTACGTATCCGTATATTAGTCACCAAAACTACAATAGTTTTTTGCCTCTCACTCCTCACTAGACACCGCTACTAGCCAGTCATCATAAAACCTAATACGTCACCAATATACTATGGTAAATCCCATGACGAGAACTGATTTCCTGTGGAGACTGTATACGTTAATGGCTATAGGCGTTTTGGTTATCACCAAATACTCTAGTTGTAATACTATTAAACTGATTTTTATGACATCAGGGTAAACCCCATAGTAAATGTTCATTACTATGTTGAAAAGAACGCACCCCTAACGGTTAACCCGCTAACGGTTAACAGATGCTTAACACTGCAGTGTCCTAAAGTTGGACTTTTGAAGTTTCTTTTAGTGCCTTAGGGAAAAATAATGAACCCAGATTATTGTGATTTGCGACCACACATACGACCACACATAGTATGAACTATAATTATCGTCTGTCACAGATTTTGATTTAATTGGCTGGCTCGCACGTGCGGGTAAAACCGCGGCGTTTGACTAGTAATAGTATAAATGGTTAAAATCAGTTCAATAGTGTTTTGGTAACAACCAAACTAAAACAGTTTGTCCCAGAGGATATATTTCAAATATTATGTAAAATACTGACCAACTAAATGAAAATAAAGGCTTGGATGATGTCACATGGGCAAAGAAGGAAAATCGTCTAGAAGTGGTCATTGACCCCGGGCTCCAAGTAAGGCGCTCCTCGAGATGTTTGTCTTGCACACAAGTTACGGAAGTGCGAATTTACGAGAATATCTAAGTTTGGTCTGAGTTATAAGATTTAATTACTTCGTTAATTTACAAGAAAATCTTAAAATAATATCTGTGGCCTACCCACACAAGCTTACCCCACACTAAGATTTTCATAAATTGATATCTGTGGGCAGGCTTTAAGATTTTTTTAAATGTTCACTAGGAATAATACTCCACAGCATAGGTGGGATTCAAAACTTATTATAGTATTTAGGTCTCGACGGCTTAACTATCTGCTATTGTCATTATTAATATGACATTTAGTAATGGTAAAGGGACGTACCAAACCTTTCCCACTTATTCTACCGCCAAGCAGTAATGTAAAAACACCGCTGTGAATGTGAAATGTGAATACATCTTGTATAATCTCTGAGTGACGAGTGTAGTGCAGTGATAGGTAATGATTTGGGCTCTTCATATTACAATAGCTGTGGTGTTATGGGCAGACCTGTAGCTTACCATAAGACACATGTCCTGTTTGTCTGTGACAAGACGAACAGGACACTATACTATGAAAATATTTTTATTATTATATATTATTCACTCATTTAATCCTTTTCTTAATGTTTAAGTTTTTACAATAAATATAAAAAATACAAACATTATAAAAAACTTAAAAACTAGGGTGCCGCCAGCAGCGGGGCAGGGCCCAAGCTACCTATATATTATTATTATTCATTATTCTTAATTTCTAAGTTTTTTACAATATGTATAAAAATATAAACATTATAAAAAACTTAAAAACTAGGGTGCCTATTATTATTAATAATTTAGGTGTCCCATATTTTTATTATTATTTGCATAGTATAGTGTCCTGTACGTTCGTGTATACTATTATTAGTATATAATTTTATTTTATTTGGGCTGTATTGTCTAATTTGTTAATATTGTAGGTTGTTAATTTGAATGATTTTTTTAAATTTAATTTGTTATGTATTTTAATTGTATACTTAGTTTAGTTGATTATTTAAGATAATTGATTATTATCTAATTTGGTTAATAATTTAATTTGCTTTTTTACGAGTTTATACCTAAGTATCGATAATTGTATGCTAAATTGTATTTTTACTTAGATAACTTGACATGTAACTAATATTTATGAATAAAGGAATATGAATATTTCGTTAATAATGACCTTACAAGAAATCATCTTACTTATTCACCTTACCCCATTCCTCATGACACGGTGTAAATTACCTCGCAGACGTAATTAAACTAAACCATAATAAAAGTTCCATATGGAAGCCCGACGCGCAATTTTTGGACGAAGATAAATCGAAATCTAATTTCCAAAAGGCGGGACACGCTTTGAACACAAATTGAAACCATATTTCACGAATTCAATTCCGACTTTCTTACATCGATATCCATTAATACCATCAAAGATATTACCAAACACATTGGAAATACGCCTTTGAAAGTTGCGAATAATCTTTGTAATTAATCCTTTCTCTCGAATTGATGTAATCGTTTTGGAAATTTGGTATCTTGAAAAATTATTCTTTTAACAATATAGACATTTTAGAATTACCTACTTTGTATTAAAGCTTAAAAAAAACTACATGTTATTCTTTCATAGGGGTATTTTTTTTCTTTTGGCATGTAATTTGCCGGCATTTGCTAAAGACTTACCTAAACAATATGTTACATAGAAAAGACTTCGTCAGCATTTTTGCACCATTTAAATAGTCAATTGGCTTAATTTCAATTGTAATATTAACCAAATTTTCTTTGCTACACGAACTTTATATTACACTCCAAAATTATAACACAAAATAATGCTGAACATCCAGTGAAATTATCAATGCAAATTTAACACATTGATCTTTAAACACGTTTTATTCATGAAATTTATCAATGTATGCGATACATTTTCTTATTGTAAACGTTTCCGTGATGCATTACCCATTCGAGTATGCATTAAAAACCTATTACTTTCAACGACATCAAACATACGCCTACCGACTACGGTATGGTCACTACTGAGAGGGACGTCTTTAACCATCGCCACATTATACACGAAAAGTTTGTGAGAACTGATTCTAGGGCTTCGTAGCCAAATGGTAAAAAAAACGCTTATAGAACGCTGTCCGTCCGTATATCACAGCCACTTTTCTCCCGAACTACAAGAACTTGAAGAACTAGAAGAACTATTGAAACTAGGTAAGTAGATGTATTATGTGAACCGATTAAGATTTTCATACAAAAATTAGAAAATAAACAACAAATTTTTGGGGTGCCCCATACTTAGAACTGAAACTCAAAAATATTTTTTTCATCAACACCATACGTGTGGATTATCTATGGATAGGTCTTCAAAAATGATATTTTAGTTTCTAACATATTTTTTCTAAACTGAATAGTTTGCGCGAGAAACTCTTCCAAAGTGGTAAAATGTTGGTCCCCCCCCCCCTCTGTAACTTTTAAAATATGAGAATGACAAAAATTTATAAAAAAATATGATGTACATTACCATGTAAACTATCAACGAAAATTAGTTTGAATGAAATCTAGTTGGTAGTTTTATTTTAATACGTCATAAATTCACTATTGTTTAAACACTGATTAAAGTGACAACGAACTACAAGAACTTTTATATTATGTTACTTGCTGATACGGAAGCCTTCATGGGCGAGTCCGACTCGCACTTGACCACGAAGACTTTTATTAGAAGTAGATGGGCTCATGTTTGTTGCTCTTTCGCGACAACTTATTAAATTGGTTGAAAAGAAACGTTGTTGCTTTGTGGAAAAAAATCGAACTGCTCCTACGGATGTTTTAACTCAATTTTCTGAAAAAAAATATATGAAACGTCATGGTTGACGTCCATGCTTAATACCCGAACGAAGACCCAGTCTGTAATACGCATTATTTAATGCTACTTTCGTTTCATTAACAGCCAAACTTTACCTTATGAGGGGATTTTTATACAAATGTATGATGATCGAGATGTTTATCCCGATGGAACGTTTTTGGTATTTTCAAGTCGAGAGTCAACGGCTTTCTTTAAGTTAAAAGCACTCTTTCGTAGATTTGCTCTTTCATTGCTTCAAGGAGAGAGTGTGGTCAAGATCATACATACTATCAATAAAAAAAATCTAGTTACAAGTAGTAATAACTCACGCGTTTTAGTTCTGTTATTTTCTCCATTCTTTTTTGATAATTTCTCATTTGTCTTTACTGTATTAAATTAATTTGAAACAATCGAACTACTTTTTCCTCCTGGGAAAGTTTTGAGAACTTGGAAGTGCTTCAGATCCAGAAATAATAGGACTTACCCCAAAAATGGCCTAATGATGAGCACACGTGCAAAAATGTCCGATTCACAATCGCAAAGTCACAAGTTCAACCCCACCTGCACGTCGGAGTATTTTTTCAAATGCTCATTGTTAAATTTTTCATTCCACTTTCACTATCAGTATACTATTAAGGCTTTATCGGTAAAGGAGCGTAGTTTCTTTTGAGAAAACAGGAAGGAGTCCTAGAAGTAGAAAAGTTGTACAAGGAAGTAAAAAGTTGGCTGCTTATACTGATTATATGATATATCATTATAATATTAATCTGTAGAATATCAGACGAAATTTCATTTTGCGTCAGTCACTTGATCTTATCTACGAAAAGTTTACATATATTAAAATTTATGTAATTTAACGCAGTAGTTGCCAGTATCCAGAAGTATTACCAAATATTGTGGAGTGAATGTCAGATATTTCCAAGCAGTTTCATTTAAAATGATCATCGGTAAACGAAAACTTCGACCACAAAATAACTACCTAAATATCAAGTAATTGAAAATAGTGTCGAAAACGACTGCAATAGTTTAAACACATCCAAAAGCACATTAGGGCAAAATATTTAACATAAAACTTAAATTATAATTATTCACCCATACTGCAGCTTAGATTTAATATCACATGAAATGAATTCTCAATTTGTTTGAAAATAAAACACAACTTCGATTAAACAGTTTATTTTGATCGCAAATAAAAGTCTCACTCCGATGCGGATGCGATGGATACTTTTATTTGCGAATCGAACATTATGATTTAATGTGTGCGAAAATTTTGGATTAGCAAACATCTTACTGATAATTTCAATTAATTTTATTTTATGATACATTGAAAAATATTTGAGTTTTGAGACTCCAAGGCATAATAGGGTTCCCGCGCCAGTGGCGTTTTAGGCAGCCCGCTAAAATCCCAATGGTAAATTGCAGATTCAGACTAGAATAAATAAAATATTAATTATTGGTGAATATTTCTCACACCATTTAGCCCCAAACTAAGCAAAGCTTGTACTATGAAAGCCAGATAGCTGATAATATAATTCTGATAATTAATTGTAAATATAGTACATACATACTTACTGTAACATGACCCTACGGCTCATTCCTAGGCTAACTGCAGTTTAGCGAGACAATTGATAACCGATATAGGGTCGGTAAATCGGCTGTTTCAGCATAACAACATAAGCAGTCCACTTTACGTCCTGACTGCTTGAACTCGGGGTCTTTTCTCACAAGGAGAGAGTCGAGACCATAATCCACCACGCTATCCAAGTGCTCACCACGGCGGATCACACAAATCCCTGAAATATATGTTTCTTGAAACACATCGGCTTCCACACGATGCTTTCACCGTGAAAACCCAGTGGTGATGACAATGTGTCACTTGGAAAAACTCTCTCAGTTACTGGGATTTAAACCTACGACCTCACGTATGTAGAAATAGGACGTTCGCGTCACTAGGCTTAATCAATTTCTTATACTGGTTGGTATGTGTTTAGGTAGTAAATTAATGTACTATTAAATGTATTTAAATAAAAAAATGATGTAAAGGTCTCTGCGCAGAATGCCTCTTTCTCGCATAAGCACTTGATAGTTCTTAAAACGGTTGAAAACGATTTCTTTTTTGTAAAATAATTTGCCCTACATACGAAAAATATGCTAAAAACGATGCTAGAATTACTGTGAGCCATTTTCTTTTTGAACATTACTTATTTTAATTATTAGTATTACCACTAAAATCCCCTTATCCACGCATAGTTAACCACAGTTTGCAAGAACACCCACAGATTCCAAAAATCATTACCCGGTGTCTCATTTCAATATAATTCCATTTCCGCAAGGTAACGGGGTCTTCCTGAAATACCCGCCCCGAGGCGTCGGTGTTGCCAGGCTAAAAATAAAGCAATTTAATAAATATAAATCAGCACAGGGCAAATACATTACGGTTTGTCGATGCTTCCGCAAATCATCTGTCTTCTTCTGCGGACCATGATTTCAGGGTTGTCAGCTTATGACTTGCGTAAAATATAACTACACGCATGGTAGCTTCATCAGATTAATGATATAAAAAGACATTTTGTACTACAGTATAATTTTATGTCTAACGGTTAGTATATTTAACACGATATTCTAACCGCAGACTAAACAAATAAATGTTCAAGATTTTCAAGGGAATTTTCAAGGGAAAGATCTTGTTGCGTTCAAGTCAAAAATGGATTTTATTTCTGAAAGTTCACTCTAACAAAACGCGCTGTATTGTAGAACGCATCGTTCTTCAACATCAGCAAAAAATAACCGCCAATCATAACCCTTAAGCCAATAAACCATAAGCCTACCAACGATAAAAAATTTACATATTATACAGATGTGATACACATAAGCAACCAAGCACAGAATAAACAATCGTATTCATCACACAAATCTTTGTGGTGGGTAGAAATCGAATCCACAACCTAAGGTTTAACTAACAGACACTACCGATTGAGCCTTGAAACTAATTATAATAGAAACATTGTAGGCACAGTTTATGTTGTTGAGCAGCCCTATTGCAGTTGACTGCAGTGTACAAACACAAGAACAAATTGCGTACAAGTTCGTAGAAATGACGGTAACCCGAAACGTGCCCCTGCTGTAATTAATTTTATTATTATTTAACCATTAATAAATATTTATTAGTGACTTGCCGAGATTTATCGGGGCACAAAAGTGTGTATTAGAAGTGTTATTCGGTGCATAATGAAGATATTAATATTGGTGAAAGAAATAAATTGTTCATTGATATGCAAAGATTTCGCGTATATTTATATGGGAATGTTTCGGTAAGATTAATTGCAGTGACTTTGGTTTGAAATATGACTTGATATTGATAACTTTATTGCTTTTAGTGCCGCGCATTTAGTTTAATTTCGGGTATTATTTCTTTAAATCCAACTTCAGTTCATGATTCTTCAAAGTCTAGGCGAACATGTTTTCATAATATTTTTAGTGGAAGATAACAACTAAATGTCGATAAAACGAAGGTATTCGATAAAGTATACTTTTTAATGTAGAACAAAATCGGATTCAATTGATAGGATACATCAACAAGAAAATCACTGATTTTCATTTGTGCGTGTAATACCTACATTTAGACCATAAATAGGTACTTACCTACAAGATTTATATCAAACGGCTAGCTATAATAAGTTCAAAGGAACAAATACATCATTATTATGTGCCACTTTTACTAATATATCAATCCTGAAAGCAGTGAATTTACGTACCTAAATGAGAGACCTTAAGAGCTGGCTCTCAACAAAAGCTATAGAACACCTGCCTATAATATGAATACGACAAACGCTACAAATACAAAAATGTATTGTCGTTTGTAGGTAAGATACAAAATAGGGACAGGTCAGACAAATATTTCAAAAAAGGTGTCCCATACAAACTGGTCTCTTCCATTTATAAGCTATATAAATAATGTTTATAATGTACAGGACTTAATCACGATTTAATTCATTGTTTAAATACCTCGACGTTTCGGCAGCGTTACAACCGCCGTGGTCACGAGAAGACTCTCATCAGACTCACGAGAAGACTCAGTCTTCTCGTGACCACGGCGGTTGTAACGCTGCCGAAACGTTGAGGTATTTAAACAATGAATTAAATCGTGATTAAGTCCTGTACATTATAAACATTATGTGTTCAAATCGCGAAAGCTTAAAAACAAAAAAGCTATATATAGAAGAGCTGATAATTTGGATTCGATAAAAGCTATAAAAACGGCTATAATTTGGGCTCGACAAAACATTCTGTAGGAACAGTTATAGTATGAACCTGGCAGATAATATTTATGTTGGTGTCATAAAGATCCAATGCACATTGAATTGACAAATATTATAAAGGCAAAAGAACTCCGTGTGCTTAACGGTTCATTGTTCCACAGTTTAACGTACACCGCAAATTTGTTTTGGCGGCACTACGTAGGCGAATTTTTTGGCTGCCCCTACCAACACCGCTTTGCACTACGGTGACTCTTATTTTCTGACGGTTAGAGTTTATAGTTCGAGTGTTGTTTAAGTTGTAAATTGGTTATGGGGTTTATTTTGGTTATTTTATAAGGAAGCGTAGTGTTGGGTTACATGTGCGTTGAGTTGTGAGTCTTCGCGATATTATTTCGGTGATTCCCGTTAGCGACATTGTTGGCATACGGTACGATCGGCGCCGGCGCACTTGGCCTTTTAATATGATCGAAGGACGCATACCTTCACATTACGAATTAAACGATTAACATATTCGTAAAATACTTGTTATGCCGAATGTTTCGATAAAAGCCTTTGTTTTGTGAGACTGGCTGCCTCATTAACTGATAAACAATTTAATTTTAAATGTGAAGTTTTGTGTTTTCGAAGTTGTTTTTGTATAATCTGACCCCCAATAAGATTTTTTATTTAGATTTTATATTTAAGATTTTTTTAAAGAAATACGTAACCTAATCCTTATTTTTAAGGTTCACAATATGCTTAGGGATGTAGTAATTATTCTTGGTATGAAAAGGGGTAAAGAAACTCGAGAACAAGGTCATTTATAGATGGGAAAGTTTGAATGTATTTATAGACGTTTGTTACTCTCTGAAGCACTTTTTACTAAAACTACGCATGTGAAATCGGGATGCTATTAATAATTAACAAAAAAAACATGGACCTTGGTTCTCATTATGCTTGTGTAACGGAACTTTCTATTAAATACATTTTGAATCTTTAGAACGGTAATTGTAGAGGTGTAATGTAGGATCCAGTTGTATAATCAGAATTTAACAGAAACAAGTGGGTAAATTGACCAGGATAAGACCAGGAGCACTTTGATTGACTAGGTCACTTCACGAATTCAACTTTACTGCACCAGTACCAGCCGTAGGTTGACTTTTAAAGTACGCCGTAGTTATGTCAACGCTACTCAATGATAAATTAGAATACAACCCCTAGAATATGCAGAAAAGTATTTTTTCTCAGGCATTTGCTGGCAACAAATGCAATACGGATAGCCTTGCGACCACGGCTTTTAAAAAGCGGCTGAAGCATCAGGAAATCGGAAAGTATTTAAAAAATAGTAAGATCGCAATTAACCCCTGTCAAAATCATAGCATAAGCATAACATAAACATCTCACTAAAAGTTTTCACTGCTGGGAACTGGCCTTCTCTCGCAAGGAGAGACTCAAGGTCATAATCGTCCACTACGCAGACTCACAAACAATCCACCAACATGCACTATGTTGGTGTATGACATATGACTTCGAAAGACTCTAGGTACATGTCGGTTTCCTCACGATGTGTTTCTTTCGCCGTTTTAAATTAGTGGCATTACGCACATGGCTTCGAAAATACAGTGATGTGCGTAGGATTTTAACCCCGGATCAGCAGTCGCCGTTCTCTCGACTAGACCAGCCTTGTACCAGCTTGTTCCCAATATTTTTCAATTTGTGTTTTTACTAAGTTAAATATTTTAGTTAAATGCTTTCATTGTGATCAGGTCATAGTAATTTGTTTTTACTAAGCTTATCTTCTGTAACAGAACGATTGAATAGGGTTAGCAATCGTCTTCGGTAGCTCACAAATCGCCCAATTATGTATCCGAACTTATTACACGCACCGGATCCGATTTAACCGATAATTACCGATTGTGTGTCGCATAACTCGAGGTCCCGTTCCCCGCACTCGGTCAGGCAGTAATTGTGCCAAGTCCCCCGCTGGGACGTACGAGGCGCGGACTACCTCGTAAATCCGCCTTCCCGGTACGTAACAGTATCCGATTGACGAACCGTGAGCCAGGGATTGCGTAGGGTATAAGGCCTTGGGTACAACAGGGTTCTTCAAACTAACACAATCAACCTGGATTTCAAAAGCTGAATTACAACGCGGCGGTGATGGAGGCCCTTAGTAGAAAAAAATTGGCAGTCATAGGAACTGCCGATAGAAGTGAAAAGTTATAATTCAGAATTTTATAGCTCACTTAGTTTCCAAACGTCTAGAAACGCTGACGCATTTCTAGATAGCCAATGGTAAATGCTGACGCATTTCCAGATGGACAATGGCCATGGTTCCGAGCTCACCCGAAAATTTCTATCATTCTCGAGCGTGACGCTAGAATTCAATTGACAGCCCACGATAAATAAAGAGTGTGTGGTGCACCAAAAGAAGTTTTACTTCAAAAGATTGGACAAATTCGTAAATAATTTGAATAAGAAATATGTATTTGATTCCTCCTGCGTGTAAAATGCACAAAATGAAAAATTCTGGAAAACCCTGAATCCTTGAAACTTATTTAGTGGAACCTACCTACATTTACAAAAATCTGTCTAAAATGATTAAAGCATTTACGTTCGAATTCACCCAACAATAGTAATCATACTAAAAGACTGAAAAAGAGGATAGTTCGATACATCTGCCCGTGATTAGAAACTTTTGTGTCAACTCCCTCTATTCGTCAGTTTATTCACCAATGGTAAGTTACCATGTTTACATGATGCATGAAAGTACATTGAAATATCGGGGACACGCCCATGGTAATATCCCATAAATTAAAATAATAATATTAAAATAATATTTTTACGTCGCATATATTATGTACACAATTAGGTCACTCACTTATTTCAGGAGACGTTATGTTACCACTGCTGGGACTCGGGGGTTTTCTTCCACAAAGAGAGAGACTCAAGACCATAATGCACTGCGTAGGCCTAGTACTGCTGATGTACTCGTATATGTCCTCAAAAGATGACTTACCTGGGACTTGCCACTGCAAGTGTGATCCCAGCATTATTGTGGCATAACTTTAAATACACGTGCACCATGCAAACCAGCTTACTCTTAACTGAAACCTGATTTACAAAACAACTGATAGCGCATCCAGTGATGCATCGAGATTACGGTACCTATATTTATTGCTGGCTTAATTTTAACAATAATAAATACGCCACCCTTTAACTTAGTCCGCTGCAGCTCACTGTCATTGCTTGATAAATATGACAGATGCAGTTTTGAAAATGGAACGCTTTTGTGACTCGTTCGAATTTTGAAACGATAATGGAACTGACAAATGAGTTCGGCGAAACAGTTATTGGGTTTTTGAGATTTTTTTCTGGAATTATCATTATTTATTTGTCGAACGATGGGTTGATTTCAGAAGTCCATGCTTTGAGAAAATAAAATTTCCAGTAGGTAAATATATTATTTTAGCAATGTTAACAAAGAGTTTTAACTTCAGTTTTGTAACAAGAACATCTTAACTATGGGATACGTTACCTAAATATGTGTTGCTTGTTGGATATAATCTGGGTGTTTCAAGTCTAGAATGTCTTGTGTTTGTTCCAGATTAAAGGTTTATTACACTTAGCCAAATTTAGTTGTCTTAATTCAGAAGCAAAATGTTGAATTAAGTTAAGTCGACTGAATTTAGAATCAAATTCAGAAGCAAGGAACCCTTGATTCTGGATTTAGCAATGTACCTTATTATGACATTCTAAAATGCATTGTTCTTTAATTTAGAATTAGAGTGAAGTAAGACATGCGCCTGATGGTAACCAGCATGCCTGCTCTAACTGTAAAGTATTGAGCCCCTACTTAAACATAAAGAGTCCAAATAACCACTGCGCTTGTCACTTAAAGATAAATGTGATTGTGAAGTGACCTCTTTGACCTCTAAAAACTATACTTTTCACACCGGAACTGAATAAAACATCTAAATATTCGTTGACACTTCACACAACACAAACCAGCCCCAAACAAAGGAAAGCTTGTAAGTATAATGGCAGCCAGGTAATTGATGTATTTAAGTACATAGGTGCTTATGATACTTATAAAAATGAAAATACCAGCGACGTGTGCACATTACCGCTTGCGTAAGAATAGCTGACAATGATGTGTTACTACCCCAGGCAAACTCAGCAACGACTCCTATCACTACAATTTTAAGGGACAAAGGAACTTTAAGATTTAAAAGTATCCAGATTTTGGACCTTGATCAGTTATCAAAGTGAATGCATCGAAGGTAACGAGGCGTGTGGGTGGAACCCCCTCAAATCTCAGTCTCGTTTGTTTACGCTGTCTCTTAAATCGTACTAAAATAATGGTATCCATACACACACGTGCCATAAATACGCGATACGTCATCGCGTTCGATCGCGATACGGTTTATAACGCAATAAATATGAACGATACGTTCTAGCGACACCTACTTACGGCGGGCCGTGCTTGGATTGATGCGAGGTCTTGTGCTTGTTGTATTTTCTTCTGAGCTAAAGACTTTTAAATGGTAAAATGGTACGAAATTAAGCTGAAGGAAGATATTGGTAGTTTAGCTTTTTGAAGTGAAAACTTATTTAGTTACGTGGCGAGCTTTTAGTAGTGGAAAGTCTATTGAATTCGTGTCACCAATAAGGTAATAAATTATCATTACATCAACATCATAAACAATATGATATTACATTAATTGACATTATGCTCAATTACACGCCCACAAAACATTGCGTTCCTGTCGTGTCTCAGCTTAACCTATATAAGCAATGCTTGAATGGGAGTTGGTATCCAGCAATGACTAGTACTTAAGACGAATATCTGGGAATTTATACTTGGTAAGTGCTAATCGCTGGATCCTGCCATAATAATACTACCTACTTAACTTGTCAGTTAACCTTTAGAAACTCATATAAATGTTTTTTTGTCTATTACATAATAAAGATCGTGTTACTACAGTGCTACTGTACCACAGATGGGTGTGCTTAGTGCACGCGCACTAGCCGGGCACCTCAATGAGAACCGCCGCATACAATAGCGCGCACGCGCCGCATTGCGTTGTCACTCGCACTCTTTTGCATAAACCATTCATTGGGGCTGATGGACAATGGATATTTGTTCGGTGGTCCCGTGATTTAGTGGTTACGGATTGCTACTGGTAATGTGGACATGAACTTAGTTACTTTGTGCATAGTTGGTCCTATATTTTATTTATCTCTTTAAATGAAAAACGTAAGAAATGTTTATTCGAACAATTTATACTACTTTATTATCGCGGGGTCTAGAAATAAGTTTAGTATGAGTACCTGTACCAATTTCTAGACTCGACCTTTTTAGTACAATTCATTTTCGTACGACAAAGCGACGCTTCACCTTAGCTTTGGCAGGTGGGCATAAAATATGACAATGGTCAGAGGGTACTGCCTAACTAAAACTGTCTTAGCTTCTATATTGCGTTCTCTTTTCTTTTTGCTTGAAATGATAGAAACAGCAATAGGAAAGCCATAGCCGATTTAGTTAGGCGGCAGAGGGACGGGTCGACAATGTTAAGTCGGTGTGCCCTGAATCTAGGGTTGCCATCTGTCCGGGTTTCCCCGGATTTGTCTTAGTTTAGAGGGCCTCCGGGGAGCGGCCGGACTGGGCTACATTTGTAGTCCGGGTTTTAAAGTTTAGGTTTCGCCACCTAGCTCACGCACTAAGCCTGCAAGCAGCGATTAACCGATGAACCGACTCACTAAATTCTTACTGAAATGATCATCAAAGATAACTAAATAAAAATTTTAAAGGCCTGAAAATACATAAAAAGATGATTTAAAACATTTTCAATAGTTTTAATTACACTAATTATTATGTTTTAAAATCTGTTGACATGTCCGGGTTCTGGGCTGTAAAAGAGATGGCAACCCTACCTGAATCTCAGCTTAACGTTTTTTTATGTTGACTCTCAAATTGCGATTTTTCTACTGCATAAGCAATGCCATTCAGCGTGGTAATTCTACTAACACGTTATTAATTGGTGGTAAGTTTGAACATCTCAATCGATTAATTATCTTCAGACTTTTAACTGCCAACACGAATAGATCCTGGAGTTGTGCTGGTAAGAAGTTATTATCTATGTAATTAGTATAGGGTCACCAACTTCTACCTTCATACATGTCAATACAAATTATTTACTGAACTATAATGTGGAAAATAGAATAATTAAGTACATGCTTTTTGTTAGGACTAAAAAAAATATCGTGAAACAGTTCTAATGTTACAGGTATCCACATGTAGCGAGGGCCGCTCACCATTAGGCGGATCGTCTGATTTTTGTTGCTATATTTTTTTTTATAACTTTTGTAGCCAGTATTTACGATTTTCCACAAACATTGGTTTCTTATTCACGTATTCTTATTTATTATATTTAAGAGAAACAAAAGATACTTACGCCAAGTAAAAACTACAATGCGACGAAATACATTCAGTGCCTGTCACTAAACAATTTTTATCATGCGAAATAAATTGAAGAGCTTGCCAACAGCGACGACAGAAAAAATATATAATGAAATAATACCCATACAATTGTCTTGTAGGTACTACGTATTTGCAGTGAAATAAGGCTTTCGAAAAATAGGTGCGGTTTTGCTACCCTTAACTGATTGTAAACACAAATACAAAATGTTTAATTACTTTTTATTCTTAATTTATTTAAATTATTAATAGATATTATACAGATTGAATTTAAATTCTCAGTTCTATACAAGTATTTTTATAATTTTAAATAAAAGCAGCATGATATAACTTAGATAAGGCATCATCCATCCAGCATCCATGTAAAATTAACGATATACATACATCATATAGCTGTAACCTTTAACTCTCTAAGTAATACTGCGGAGGACGACACTTAGTAATAAAACAAAAACACAGAAAGCAGCAAGACAACACAAAACAATCCTTACTTACTAATGTAAAATTGAACTTATTACACCGAAAATAAAAGTACGTAGACAAATTCTTAATCGGTCTATTATAACGTCAATTTGAGACCCCCTAGGCCTCTACAGTATGCATTACATGATGTGTTCATCGGCGAGCAATCTGTCAACCTTACGGCAATATAAATAAAGGCGATTTATGCACGTGCATGCAGTTTAATTTATTACTATTTCGGACAATGTCGCGACACAGGCTATTGTGCAGTCGGACGAATAAAGATATTACAGAAAACTTACAGGACGTGGTAGGTCCTGCATTAACCTAAATGTTTAAATTATCAAAGACAGCTACATTAGATGTCTTAACCGATAAGTAGGCAATGTCGTTAAAGATGATTGTTGAAAATCTATTTTATTAGTCTTCGTAGGTACGTAGTCTTTACTTTTAATTTAAAAGATTACTTTGAACGGAACCTCGTGAAAATTTAATGATAATTAATTTATTTTCTCCGAAAAAAAAAACAAAAAAAGAAGTGTGGCACTCGGAGACTGCCGCGGTAAAGCTATTGCATGTTGCATTCATTTTTATCAACATAAGCAATGGGGATGTTAAGAATTTTTTGAAATCGCTTTTTTTTTTGATGAGTGACATTTGTTTACCATAAAAAATATCACGGGAAATCCGTTAAGTTGGCAACACTGCTAAGAGCATTTAGTCTGTAAAGCTAATACAAATAAGGTTTAAAGTCGAATGACCGAGTGGTGAGGACGGCGTTACGGTCTTCCATTCCTCTTTCTTGTGAATATAAGAAAGAGATGCACGATCACTAAAATTCGGTCCCCAGGCCCGCGATAAAAGCTATGCAATAGCTTCAAACCGGCGTGAATGTTTTAATTAAATTCAGACACTTGACTAAGTTTCATAAGACGCTATCATTCTAGTCTAGACTGTTTAGACGACTTCCATTCAGATAAATGTGAGCCAATTTCAGTTTTTTGTTCATAGATCAAAAACCGCTACACCAATTTCGAAACCATTTATGTGAAACCACCTCTGAAGTATTTTCTATAAATAAATAAAATAATGATCAAAACGGATTCACAATTCGGAGCTCATGTTACATCAACAACATAAGTTCATACAAAAAAAAGAAAAATAGGGACCTTAACAATTTTTCGAAATTGCTTTTATTATGAAGATTGTCGCATGTTTAACAAAAAAAAAAATATTTCAGAATATTAGCATTTTCGATGAGAAAATATACAATATTAGTCTAATTTAGAATTTTTCCGGTAAAACACTAACGACTGAAATGACGTCACTAGTTGCAAAACATTGGTCGCGATTCATGACTGTATGTCTAGTTTATGTGTTTTCTTATTATTACTTGAATACAAACAATGAAAATCGTCGTAGCTGAGATCACAAACTATAATAAAAATGCAGAAAAGTAAACAGTTTAGTCAGTTTTCGCCAGCTTGTTTTGCGACTAGTGACGTAATAACTCATATTGGTGTTTCCAGTCACGTGACAACAGATTAAAAATATAGCATTTATGTATAATAAATTTACTACATAGTATTAAATTATAATAATGTGATTTTCGAAATTCTATTAATACAAACTATCATAATATTAGCATTAAACATTAATTTGTGATTAGTGTATCACTAATCCCAAATTAATGTATATTAGATATATCCGTTGTATCTGTTAGTGTAAACTCCTACTTTTTTAATTTCAGTTAAAAAATAAGAGAAAAATTTACGAAAAAAGTTTATTGACGCAAATTTAATTTGTCTTTTGATTTTTTTAAAGCTATATCTTGCTTATTTTTGCTGTTGTTCACAGAACTTAAACCCTGTCATTTCTCTAGAAACATTGTCCTTCAAATTGGAACACAGCGATGTTTGCACATTACTTTCATTCATAATTTAAGAGCGACGTTCTTGTCGGTGGAGCTCCTTCCATGTACTTCTACACTCGGCCTTCTCCTTGACTTCTTGCACTTTACTGCTTGGTGTTAAACTAGCTAAGTTATACTAAGTTATGCTAAGTTATATATACATAAACAAGAACTATTACCATGACTAAATAACTGGTCTTATATTTACGGCTCTAAGTGTACGTACAGTTTGATACACTGCCCGTGATTTGATACTAGGTCTAACCCGCCGGCTCAGTCTGATCTTATTACACTGATATATGAACGGTTCTTCTAATTTTTCTTCTCAGAGAGATATGGGTCGAGATGAGAAACTTATACCGTTCCGTCGAGCTTATGTTTCTATGTATGAGACGTGTTAAAACAACTACGCGTGATTCTATGAATGAATTCTGTTATGTAGAACTAGATGTCCGCCCCGGCTTCGCCCGTGGTACATTATGTAGCACTCATTGGGATCTCGTACATATCCAACGGTGAAAGAATGACTGAAATCGGTTCAGTCATTCCTGATAATATCGCTTTCAAACAAAAAACCTCTTCAGCTACCTGCTACCCCACCTGTCGGAAATTAGTCGTACCAACTAAGATTTAGAAACAAATTTGATTAGCAAAGGTTTATATTCAATGACGCAATCTTGGACATTGGCGAAATTACGGTGTCATTACCGAATGGAAGCAAAATACAAATTTGAAGTTGAAGTTGACGTAATCTTAGACACATGTTGTCACGTACGCACGCTACGAAAACTCTCAAAAAGGCATATTTTTCCCCGTTTTTGTTACATTCTTGATTCATGCTCCGCTTCTATTGATAGTAGCGTTATGTTCTATAGCCTATAGCCTTCCTTGATAAATTGACTATCTAATAGAAAAATAATCATTCAATTCGGACCAGTACTTCCCGAGAACCTAGCGTTCAAACAAACAAATTCTTCAGCTTTATAATATTAGTATAGATATACAATGGCGTTTAAGTTTTCGCTATTTGAACTCAAACCATATGTTAATGCAAATCTTGTAACACGTTGGATATACCGTGTCTAATTTCTGTATCGTTTTCTATATAAATTCAAATCACAAAAAAATACAACATATTCTTCTTTGAAACATCAAAGTCAAGTCAACTCTTTTCCAAAGCAACTTAAAAGCAAAAGTCAAATTCATAGAACTACCATAACTACTTTTAATTTCTTTACTCGTGAAACGATAGAGTTGTCTTCATCGCCATTGAAATAGGAACAAACAAAACAAGTTAACTGACTCTTATTCATTTACCTCAGCAGAATGCAGAGTTAAGTAAAACATTAACTTACTTTTATTGGTCGCGTCTTGCAGAAGCTCTGCTTACATGTCACATGAATGGCCGAGTGAGTAATAGAAAATGTGTTCAGTAGTCTTAGCAATGAAGGTGTAGTGGTATTGAATTAAGTCGTCTCAAATGGTTTTATGTTTTTTTTTTATTTATAAATAGGTATACGTTTGGCGAACAACTCGCAAAGTGGAAAGCAACATTGTGAATGACAAGTGAGAAAATATTCCTAGAAGTTACTAGAAGTTTCCCTTTTGATTAGAAGGCATCAAGCTCTGACGAGGCAAAAAGCAAAGAAAAGCAGTTATCAGTTTTTTTTTTCATATTAAAGAGACAGAACGAGCAAAACATGTGGCTGATAGTAAGTAGTACGCTTGCGAATAAGAACTCTCTGCTACACTGTTATATGTAAAAATCCATAATATCACTCACCACCTTGCTGTGCAGTGTGTTCGTCACCCATAGATTCTAGATTCGTTCGAAATACGAGTATGTTAGAAAAAATATTACTAAAGTTTGCAAAATGTCCTATGAAGTTATATGGTAGGTGCAGTAGGTAAATAGAAACAAAGTAAGTAATTATTTAGACTCTGCCTACACTGCTCTAGTATCTATCGAAAATATAGTCAATTAAGCGGATGACAATGAAGTTAAGTTCATAAAAAATAATGAGATGAATCACAAAAGCAATCATCTTAAAAACGTTTTTGTCATAATTAAAATAATTTAATTCTTTTGGACTTGAAACATTCTAAGCAATTATACATAAATTAAAATTCTTTGACAGTTTATTCATCCTTTTTATTATAATATTATAAACTTCTAAACACTGCAGAAATCAATCACAATTTAATCTTCTAAATCACAATGATGTCAACCAATCCTAAAAAGAATGAATAACAAAAAATAAAAACCATCAAAATAATTTAAATAATCTGACACAAGCAATTATTATCAGAATAATTGAATGTACGTTTCTTACAATTTACAGTTTTATAAAAAGAATAACAGTAAATCTAACAGTGTTACGTGACAGATGACTTTACCTACATATCAAAGGTTTAATTACATTGACACCATAGCATTTAGTTTTACAATGCATATCAGATTATGTGACAGGTGTGTTATAACATTACTGGGCGATAGAAAGTCCGAGTCTTAACACGTTACGTAATGGACACCAGATAGTTTCCTGGAAAAAATATGATTTTAAATTTTAGCTAGTTGGTAGGTGGTAGGTTCCAAAGTTAAGTTAACTTCTGGAAGCTTCAGCTTCTTTTTAAGCAAATAAAATGAAATAAAATATAGTGATCTCTTTGCTGAGTCTGCCTGGGGAAGTACCGCCCACACCTTTGCCAGTTGTTCTACCAAGCAGTAATATGCGAACGTCACTATATTCCAGTTTGAAGGGCAATGTTTTCAGAGGAATTACAGGCAATACAGATACTTTATCTTATATCTCTAGAGTATGAGCGCAGCGCAGTGTTATGCAATGATTTTGGATTCTTCACGTTCCTGTAGCTGCGTGATACTGTGATGTAAAGGACAGCCGTGTCGCTTACCATCTGGCTTATGTTCTGCTCGTCTCGACACTCTATATTAAATAAAAGCGGCCAAGTGAGAGTGGGACTCGCCTATGAAGGGTTCCGTAGCAGCAAGTAACATAAGTTCTTATAGTTTGGTGTAACTTTGATCGATGTTTTAATAAATAGTAAATTCACTATTAATTTATGCGTACTGAAAAGAACTATTTACTAGATCGAATTCAAACCAATTTTCGTTGGAAGGTTGCATGGTAATGTACATCATTTAGTATTTTTAGTTTCAATTCTCTTATTTTAGAAGTTAGAGGGGGACACATTTTACCACTTTGGAAGTGTTTCTTGCGCAAATTCTTCAGTCTAGAAAAAAATGATATTAAAAACCTCAATATCATTTTTGAAGACCTATTCATATACACCTCACATGTATAGTATTGATGAAAAAACCTTTTTTTAGTTTTAGTTCTAAGTATGTGGCACCCTCAAAATGTATTGCTTTTTTTTTAATCTTAATGCGTTTCACAGAATGCATCTACTTCCCAAATTTCAACAGTGTAGTTTTCATAGTTTCGGCAACAAGTGGATGTTGCATACGGACGGGTAGACAGAAAGACAGCCATGACGCATATATAAGGGTTACGTTTTCACGTTTTACGGAACCCTAAAAAGCGCAGTAAGCAAATATGCTTATCAATAATTAAGTTGTTTTTTTTAATAACATTTCATGCGTAACTTGATAAAGCACAGTGCTCACACAGTCACTGACAGGTGACGCAGAAAAGCTGGACTAAGCCATTATTTATTATTAACTCGGACAAAGTATTCTTTATTAGCAATGTCAACTATGGAAATAAAATGAAATCATGGTAGTAAAATGACAATGGGAGACAATAAAGTTTACGGAACAGCTGTGACTCTTTCGACATTCGAGGGTTAGCACGACAGTAATTTTTTTATTTTATAAAAGATAGATTTACATTTGACCACCAACTTTCTGAACATTGCAACAACGTATCCTATAAAAAACCGGTAAATTCCACTTTGCGGTGATGTTCAAAGACTTTGAAGTAGTTTGAAGTTTTTCACAGGGTTATGCTGAGCGACCTCCATTCTGTATGACCCTGTTTTCAGATCCAGTTGTGTAGCATTCCTTAATTTTTAAATTTCAAAATTTGCAACGACATCCACTCCATCTTTCATAATAAATTAATAAGATTATCGTGTAACATATGACAATGTGAAGACAAGTTAACCGAAAATTAACCAACTTCATCATACAGTCGACAAAATTATGTTGAGCTCTGAAATGATCTCTATTACTTCTACAATAAGACTATTACGTGTGTTTAATAATTGTATTCGCATATCATTTGACTGCTCTAAAAATATCCTTAGTTAAATGAAATTTACAAACAAAACCTTTTTAGTAAACATATTAATCTTCAAAGATTACGTTTGCGAGTTTACATTGTGTGAGCGCTGAGGTAACGGTCATCACTTTTTTGTGTAATTTGGACAGAGAACAAATTAGAGTTATTACGTACGTTATCATTTGCATTTGTTTAGCGATAAAAGATTAAAAAATTATCTTACAAGGCTTTGAGTTTTTTATTGGAATTTCAATACGGCGCAAAGAAGGAAAAGTTATTGTGAGAAATCAATTTGTTTCATTAATGTTATGCATTTATAATTGTTCTAGCACCTTGCAGTTTTCCCGGCACAGTTCCCGTCCCTGTTACTTTTCGGCAATTAAAAGTAAAATAATATGTCATATGTAGGTACTATTCTAGACTAAATTCTTTATGTAAATGTGTTCCAAATTTCAACCCGATCCGTTCAGCTTTCCGACGTGACTAAGTAGCACCCAAACATCTGTCAGTTCCGTAACTAAACAAATTTGGTAAAGTTTCGTATTTATAATTTTAATTCAAAATATTTTTCATTTTAATAAAAAATATTTTTAGTTAAAAATTAGCAGGATTATTATTCTACACATTTTTGAGGCAAGAGTTCCAACAGAGAGTAAATCGGTTTCTGCTAGGTAAACACGCTCCATCGTAGACCGCGTCGTCGCTTAACATCAGGTGAGATGGCGGTCAAGTGTAAACCTATAAAAGTTAAAAAATAACTAATTAAGTAAGTAGTTTTACTGTGTACTCGTATTTATAATCTTACCAATGGATTAGTTGTAAAAATGTGTAGGTGTATTTCATATTCAATCAGATAGTACCTAATTACCGAACGGATCTACATTTTGGTCCTAGATTCATAATTTGGAAAAACATTAGGTCTGCATTTTACCCCGAATCAATACTGATAAAACCGCGGGCCAATCCCGTTATAAACCTCTTTATAAATGATTAGAGATATAAAAAACGTATTAAATCGGATGATATAAATTACCCCAACGTTTTGCGGTTTAGGTGCATCTGTGAGCGTTCCCTTACTTCAGTTTTTCCTTATATGGTGGGCGTGATTTCGGGATTTAGTAACACTTTGATACCGTGCTTTGTAAATATTTTCGTAATGACGCATTTCCTGCACCTTTGCACGTAATTGGAAAATGATGTAAGAAAGGCAGTGAGTGATATTTCGCAGGTGTTCTGTTAGTCAGATACCGCCTCTGGTCACAGCCCTAGATTCATATTTGTATCTAATTTGAAATTATGGGGCAGTTACTACCTTCAACTTGGCGAACGTGTAAATTGTAATCCTACTAATATATTAAATATTTGAATATTTTATATTTTTTGAACGTCCTAATAAATATTGGTGGACAATTCACACACAATAAACTAAACAAAGCTTGTAAGATGGTAAGATGGCTTATAATGAAGGTAGTTGGTTTTGAAAAAAAATATTCTTCCTCGAACTCCAGTACGAATATTATCATCTCAGATATCGTCGCACAAACGCTACGTGAACATAAAAATCAGTTTCTTTTATATCAGTTGAAGGCGCACTTAGTACTTAGTTTCCATTTACTTGCTGTCGTTTGCTTAGAATTCGAACTGCACCTACAAGTAGACCAATCAATCAAGTAAAGTCCATATCATCAGCGAGGATACAATATCATCATCATCAGGCGAAAGACGTCCACTGCTGAACATAGGCCTCCCCTCTAGATTTCCACAACGAATGGTCCTGCGTAACCTGCAACTAACGGTTTCTAGCGACCTTTGTGAAGTCATCTCTCCATCTAGTGGGAGGCCGTCCAACACTGCGTCTTTCAGTTCGTGGTCGCTACTCGAGAACCTTTCTTCCCCATCAGTCGTCGGTTCTGCGAGCGATGTGGTCTGCCCATTGCCACTTCAGCTTGCTTACTCTTTGAGCTATGTCGGCCACTTTCGTTCTTTTGGGAACGTCCTCATCAGGATACAATATCATTATACTAATATAATAAGTGTGAAAGATTCCATAATTGAATATTCGTTTATCAACGTCGATAGAACTAAACGGACCGTATTTAAATTTGGTACTCAGATAGAACGAACAGAAAAACTGCTTGGAAAACTTCACCTAGTCAACCCAACCAAACCTAGTCGTCAAACTTTAACCTGTTAAATGCTTAATTAATTAGGGAATAGTCTTGGGTAGTTTTCAAAATTGTAAACAAATTCAGTCGCAAGTCGCAAGCTGATATACTAGAATTCTACGGAGTAACTATAGGTTATATATTACTGATATAATTTTACTATAGTATTATATACCTATCTATACTAATTATCCCGTTGGAATAACTGAACGAATAGAATAGAAATTACATAGAGCTATAGATTAAAAATAAAAAAAATATTAGAAAAGAGATTATATTATAGTTTGGAATAGCACATAGGCTACTTTTCATTGCACGGGAATTACGGGCACCGAAGGATCTGTCGCCTAACGAAAACTGCCTTAGCTTAGACTGGTCTCTCTTTTCTTTTCGCTTGAAATGATAGAGACAGCAATAGCAAAGCTATAGCCGTAGAGGGTTATTACATTTAGTTAGGCTGTAGAGGGGCGGTAGGTACTATAGGTACAGTTACAATCGCAAAACAATTATTTTACAATTAGAATCACACGCTGTCTCTGAGTTACGTATAAGTAGTATAAGTTTCCCCGCATGAAGTAGACGCTCCTAATGTTAATTATAAAATTCCAGTTTTAGCAATGTTCACGAATCTCCCGATTACAACCTTTGCCGAGATACCTTCATATGTTTTTGGTCAAAACGGTCGAAAAGATTCACATAAAAATGTCACCGTAACATTTTTGCGCAGGTACCAGCTAAACCAGCCCTCGAGAGCTTTGACCTTCTAAACATTCTGACTTGGAGTACAAGAGACATCGAACGAAAAAATCCTTATAAAATTCTAATATTTCCATAAAAATTAATATGACGTTTAGCTTAGTTTTTTAAACGAGATTACGAGTAAGTACTTAAAAAAAAGGATGTCTTTTATGGTGGTCTAATACGTCAATAATATAGTGGTATTAGGTACGAGTAGGAATAATACACTAAAAAATAATATCGTGTGCAAAACCAAGTTTTGTTTTGAACGCACCTTGTTTTTTGGTATTAATTACAATCTAGACAGCGACATCAACTTGATTTTATTAATCAATGTTATTCAAAAAATAAAACGCTATTAAATTTCCTCATATAAGGTTGGTTAATTAACTAACAATGAGGATGTGGCTGAAATAGGTATTCTTTGGATATTAAACTACGATTTTGTTTGTCATTTAAACCAATCAACTGTCAATAGATAAACAAGAAATGTGTTTAAACGATTGCTATTAAGGATATATGAATCATTTGTATTCAGATATCTTTCAGAAACCAAACTTAAATACATTTAAAAAAGGACGACGAAGTGTTCTTTAAAATTTAGATACTAAAATTGACATGGATAATAAATAGTTCTTCAGCCGTAACCACGGATCGTGGCCGCAACGATGTGTGTATTGGTGTGTATCATACCAAAATCAATAGACAATTTAAAAAAAACTTAAACCGTACAGGATCAATAGATTTTTTTGTAAAACCGTTTAGTTCTAAATTTGAATTATTTTTTTAGACCTCAACGTTGCTTAACGTTAAATATTAGAAACTCTTTCGCGAGGTTATCACTTTTAGATTTTAGGACCTTAAACAAGAAGATTTTACATCTTTTTTAAATTTATTTGACTCATACAATATCTACAAAACTACTAAATGCTTTTGAGCACGAAAAAAGAACCGAGACTGGCTTTGTTACCCTTACGTTGAATATCCATAGAAAATGTCTGTGTGGATTTAGCTTGAAAGTGTAATATAGCTTCAGTCCGTTAATTTATTTAAAGATTTATACCTTTGCAAGAAAACACAAATTTCTACTTATTAAAACTAATAAAATCCAGGGTCAACATCCGGTAGAAACCCCTACATTTTTCTTTTATTCACAATGAAACGAACAAAAGCAACCTATTTGAATTGACGCCCACAGCGAATAAGGCCATACATAAAGCCTGTCCGTGCATTTATTTAAAGCATGACACAGAAATAAAGAACTAGTTCTTCTTAAAAACATAAATTCTCACTTACCGCCTTAATCTACCTAGCTATTGTCCAATTATCATATAAGATAACAGCCAATTAAAAATTAGTTAGTTGTAGATAGGAAAACTATTCAGAGCCTCTATTCTGGTGTAAAACTGGCTTATAGTGGGTTTATAAGATTATTTTTATATGGTAGAACTTTACACCTTATATAAGACTTTTCTATAAAGTGATATGGATTAGAAATGATGTAGTCAAAAATACGCATTCAATGAAATTAGAATTAAAGTGATAATGAAAAGAAAGACGCACAAAGGTGCAAAGGTACAGGTGAAATATAAACCAATCAACTCACGGTTGTGACAGAGGACGTTCTAAGTACTCAATACGGCTTCAATTAGACTACCACGGTTTCCAAAATTCTAACAAATCCTTGTATTAACATCTAGAATTAGGCTTCTTCTTACAAAACACGTTCTTCCTTCTTGGACTACTCTACATAGAAATTAAAACTTAGGTCTAAGATATTCTTAATATGTTAAACGTCGCTCACACAAAAATGTTAATTTCGGCACAAACCCTAGTATATGTAGCGGCTAAAGATTAAATATAAAAATAAAAACATATAGAAGATGCCATCCAATAATTCAAAATATTCTACTAATCGTAGGTAAAATGATCGTTCTGGAGTTTATTTCTATAATAGCTACATCGAAGTAATCTCGATCAGGCGAAGATAAAGGCGCCGATGTTAAAAGGGACCTTGCTCTCGTTAGGCGTTTTAAAATGAATGTTTTGTTCTAAGTAAAGAAATGTTTTGTTGGTTTATTGCAGGGAAATTACTTCGATTCTGCTACATTGTTGCGATTTTACTTTACGTTAGGTAAAACTAACCGCATTTAGCTTTCTCATGAATTTGTGGATAATGTCTAAAGCACTTTACTCGTATATTTTATTAGAAAATAAACGTTTTGTTCACAATAAGTGTTTAAAAAAAAAAGTAGTGTTTGGACCTTTCTCTGCGTTTCCCGGATGAAATATCTACTTTTGGCAAGGATTACTCTACCGCAAGGCAGTAATGAGTAAACATTATGTCCTGGCTGTTTCTAGCGAAATTTATAGATTAGAACGTTAGTAACGTTATTCGCATTCCATAAATAATAATTAACAGACAACATCACTTACATAACTAAGATTTTTATAATCATTATGAATCTTAAGAGAACGTGTAGGCGGCAAATTAAAAAAATTACCTAAGTTTTGTTAGAAATTAATTTCACAGGGCAATCTCTACACGACGAAAATTAAGTAATTTTCGCACCCATTAAACTATTTTGTTTCACTATTTAGTAAAAAAACTATAACGGGGCCTAAAAGATGCTTATTTTCGTAAATTTCCCTCATAAAACTGAAGAGGAACAAAACAACAGAAACTGTAAATTACCGTTTTGAGACCGCTGCCACGTCAGACCCCCATATTAGTTTCCGAGAAAGATGTTTAAGGTCTGCTAATAGTGAAGTAATAGCACCCACTCCTACGGGTCGTTGCTTTGTTGAATACTGTTTCGTATTATGATATACTCCGTATGATTTTTATATTTTGTTGCAATCTGACAATACTACCTAACTGTCAGTTTATAAGCTGGCCTTGGCTTACTTTCTTCATTTTGTGTAATCATCATAATGTACTTTCTTCCTCTGAACATTGGCTATCATCGTGTATTGCCAAAATATCCACGTTTGAGTTCTTTTATCATGTCCAAAATCTCTATTTTCTTATTTTTACACCATTCCCCAGAGTTTTTCGTTCGGCACCCTGTCTGTTCACAACTTTTTTAAAATGTTTCTGGTACTACAGTAGGTATAATTTTTAGACAAGTAACCGTAGTTCGTCCAGGAATCTAGTTCATACAGAAGAACCCAGAGAAACGTATTCACAGTCTTGTTTACCTCATAAGTCTCTCCATAATAGGTACTTTTGTAATTTTCTTAGGCCCTATTAGAAAGTAGGCCCGCAATAGAAACAATAACCTCTAATTATCTGAAACTGTTAGATCTTTGTCTATATCGTTTTTATGACAATTTTTCATAAATTTTGTTAGCAGTTTGATATGGCAAAACTAAGGTTAGCAGGAGTGTTAGAAGCTTTTACAAAAAAAATGTTTACCCTGATTTGTGAGAATTAATAATAATTGTATTGGTAGGACTCTTTGCCGAGTCCAACTGGGGAAATACCACAACTTTGCAAGTTTTTACCAAGCAGCAATGTAAAATGTATTTCTGTATTCCGATTTGATGTATAGTGAAATTACAGAGCAACGAGATAAATTACATTTTATGTCTGGTTGACGAACATAGTGCAGGACTGTTAAAATAGCTGCTTGAGGTTGTGTTGCTATGGACTGGTCATGTCGTCGCGCCCTAGATTATAAAAAATACGATTTCCTTTTGTTATTTCTATGCTAAATTTTGACACCTTTTGCTTCAAACTTAAAAACCAAAAGTATCGTAATCTGATGCTATCGGAAAGGCTAAATAAATGTAAAGCGGTGTGGGCGCAGCCTTGGAAAGGACGTCGGAGTCAGCTGCAGTCGACTACCTACTATAGATTTTTTGGAACCTACGTGCATCCGCATCTGCATTTTTTGCCGGGTTTTATAGACTTTGTTTTTCTGTTGCTTTTTATTCTGATATTTTCTAAAGTTAAGCGAACAAAAAGAAATTAGGCAAATGGCGTGTCTTAGAAGAACTACGTTAATTATTGGACGAGAGTGGTCTAGCGATGATGACGGTATATTTTTGCTCGAAAATTAACTTAATTTTGTTTACTAAAAACACTTTTAATAATTGTATGAGTTGCACAGTGCTGATTGAGTGGTGAGAACATCTGATTTCACTATCGTGAGGTAGTACGGTCTAAACCCCCTGCACCTTTTGATTATTTTTTCAAGTCCATATGTCCCAGTTGTCGCTTTGACAGTGAAGGAAAGCAGCGTGAAGAAATCGTCAGGGTCGAAGAAGGCATAGTTCAAGGCCATGTGTCATCTACCGATCCGCATGTAGCGTTATGGATTTTGGCCTAGACACGCTGTGAGATAATGCTCCGAATCCCAGCAGCGCGAACATGCAGTGGGTTGCTTAAATTTGTTTATACATACATTTTAATACTGCTTCTTTCTTATGGACTATGCAAATAAACCTTTGTTTTTTTCAAGCAAATCAATGAAAGGCATTGAAAATAATCAATCACTTGATCGTCATGTCGTGTTGTTTTTTTTTTTACTCTTCTATTCGCTTTAAACGTTATATTATTAACAACACAGTCACTTTCGTAAATGTTTATCATATTATAGAGACTATTGTTATAAAGGGCCATTGAATCCTTAGTACACGGTCGAAATAGCCTTAATAGTCTGTGACATCACATTCAACACAAAATAAGGAAACAATCTTATTATATGTCGTGCTGTGACAGTGGACACTCACAAAGGTTTCAAGTACCTACGCAGTACATGAGTGCTTAAACACCTATGAGTTCAAATACCTACTGCTTAAGTTAGTATTGCTACTGCCTTACTCCATTTATCCAAGGCTTATACGAATCAAAAAACTATGAAATTTCAGAGGAAAATCAAACCTGCACAAAAATTACACCGTTTGTATCTTGTACTTGTTGAATTCAGTAAGTGAGTATGATAAGTACCTATATGGATTTTGGTACGCTCTACCTATGTGGGTAGTACCTATAGATAGTCAGTTAGTGAGATTAGGTTAGTTGGGCCCTGTTTCTTTAACGCTACCCCAAAGCTCAGTAGGCAGTAGGTACTACGGACTTACTGCCGTAGGTTCCTTTAAAAAAAATCAACATTTGTGACGTCAAAATAACTCATATAATATTCGCAGTAGTGACGTTTTGGTTAGGGAATTTAACTTTTTTAATCTCACCCCAACGCAAGATATCGGGTTATAAGCTTAACTGATTCGGAAAAACTGCTTAGAGCAGAGGAGTGCTATATCCGGCATTAGGTAAGAGAAAGGGGTTTCGGGCTGAATATAATGCCAATAATAACGATAAAATTAACGTTTGCTTGGTATCACAGAATATTAACAGATAAATAAAGGAGTGTAAAGAGTAAAAAAAATGTGTAAAAGTGAAGAGAAAGTGAAACTGTCTAAGTTTTCGTATGAGTTAGGATAAAAAAAAACATTTTAGATTTTCAAACTTGTTATTTTCTTCTATTGTGGCTGAATGTATTGTCGTTTTACATACATTGTAACCAAGAATTACTATAAAAACATGTGATCAAAATGTATGTTTTATGTAGGTTACTTATTCCGTTTTATAACATTAAAAAACTTTACGACACTGGCTTAAAATCTCAAAATAAAAACTACATTTTTTATTTGGTTCATACCATTGGGTAATATAGTAGCTATTCGTGTTTTACACGTTCCCTACTAGGTATTGGCCACATTCATAACATACCTAAACATTTAGTACCTACCTACACTTTAATAAAGCCATTTTGCGAGTACCAAACTCATAAGTAAGGTCTATAAATGCGTGGGAGTCGGGGCGAGCACCAGCACTTGCCTATGAAATGGTCGTTTAAGACAATAGCCTCAAATTCAACATGCTCTGAAATGAGCACACCCACATCGATAGAGCAGTTTAACAAGGAGCAAGGAGGCCGTATGTTATCGTTTTACAAGTAAATCGTGTATTTGGCATAGTTTCAGTTTGAATATTAACTTTTAAACATACACCTCCAGACGTCCACACTAGGTTTTTTTAATAATACCTACTTATAGAGTGACGGGAATCAGTACTTCCGCACATTAAAACAGTGTCATCCAACTATTTCGACATGTGGGCTCCATAACACTAACTAGCACTGTAGTGCGCACGTCACCTAAAGAAATAAGATGAGTTATCAAACTGACTTGTATTTTTTCTGGAAACATTGCTATTCAAACCAGGACATAGTAATTTTTGCACAATACCTCTTGGAGTTAGAATAAATGACAAAAGTGGTACTTTCCTAGATACTCTAGGAATGTTCTAGGTATTTCTAATACTAGAAATGACAAGCTTTAGAACAAAGCCAATTTAAGTATTTATATTTTGCTTGTAGGGTTCTCAACCAGAGGATAATTAAGGGGTAAATCAGCAATTTTAACGGGATAACAAAGCTCTTAATAATTGACATCAAAAAATGCAGAACGACTAGTTACAGAGCACTCGTTTCTTGGATCGACATATACTGGGGGAAGGGGCAGAATAAAGTCCGTTTTCCTCATAGGTCACAGGGGTAACAATATTACCAGTATGACAAGGTTTAGGAACAATTTTATTGATTTCAGGTTTTTTAAAACAAAATTCTTAAATATATTCGTGTCTGACACTATAACAGTATTTTCCTTACGTCATTTATGTCAAAACCCAAGTTCAAAACCTCAGCCGGGTCAAGTGTTAGCGTGACTCACCCGACTCACCCAAAACGTGATTTTTAGTGTCCTCCATCAACGTCCTTTTTGTGTGTTTCGAATCGAAAATCACGGAATTGTCCCGAGTTTGTAATTTGACCGTTTGAATGCAGCAGGCAGTTGATTTTATTGAATTTACTTGATGTAAATCAGTAAATTGCATACAGTTTGAATTTGCTATCATGTAATATTTGGGCAGTTAAATAATACTATTGTGGGAGTGTACTGTGGACTGTGTAGTAAACAATTAGTACCGCATGACGCTACTAGGGATCCACAGCGTTGACGCCATAAATCTTTTTCTAATAAAAACATTTGTGAAGAAACAACAAACAATGTAAATGTTTTTCTTGTGCTGTTTATATAAATCTATGTATTATTCAGAGTAGAATCGGCGGTAATAATCATAGCAATATTAAACACGTTTAAAGGTGTGGTGTGTTTGTGAGAATCCATTAATAGATAAATAAACTATTTTTTACAAAAAATTAAACCGACTTCAACACCACAAATAGGCACTCAAAAGCGAAAAATAATTTAATATAGGTAATTATTACAACCGCTACTCACTCATCCATATGAAGTCGGTGCCAGGCTAGTTAAAAAGTTAGTAGATATACTATGTACGAGGTAGTAAGTAAGTAGGCATAGGTAAGTAGTATCTATCTACTACCTGTTAGATTTGGCTGGCACGGACTTCATATAGATGAGTGAGTAGCGGTTGTAATAATTACCTATATTAAATTATTTTTCGCTTTTGAGTGCCTATTTGTGGTGTTGAAGTCGGTTTAATTTTTTGTAAAAAATAGTTTATTTTACCCTTTTTAGTTCTAAACAAGTTTTCACTAATGCATTTACACGATTTTTCGTGTTGAGATCTCAATACATGAATTAAACCCAAACACTGGGTAGTTCCTGTAAGCCGTTAAGAAATTCCCTTGACTGTCCTTTATCTTCATCATCAGACCACTAATGACAGTCACAACCCATCTATGTAAAAAGTTCTCATCAATACAAATTCATCGAGCCCAAACACAAGGTAACTACTATGTACCGTCGAGGAGTTCCCTCGACCGTCTTCCCGTTCCCTCATCAGATCGACTCCAGACCATCTTTAAACTATACTGCTTTAAAATGCTCAAGCAAAAACTTAACTAACGCACTAGTCATCTTTACAATTTTCGAAAGTTATCCTTGATTTCTCTAGGATACCATCATCAGATCCTGGTTTCCTTATCATGGTACCACCCTTGGAATATCTCCTTTACAACAATCATACATACGGTCGAATTGAGAAACCTCCTTTTTTGAAGTCGGTTAAAAACTGATATTTGATACTTATAAGGCCAAAAGAACTAATTGCTGAGAAATCTTATAGCAATATCCCTAGCCATGTTTCCAGAGAAATCACGGAGATAAAACATCTTATAACTCCAGGTGACGAGCGCAGTGCAGTGTTAGACAGTGTTTTGGACTCTTCCTGGTCAAATGAACTCGAAGCATTTAGCTGTTATGGGCAGACGTGGAGCTTACAATAAAGCACATGTCTAGCTCGTCCCATCACTTTATATTATATCACTATATATTCAATATATGTATATATATAATAAAGTCAATTGACTGGCCTTGTGGCTTAGTGGGTAGTTACTCCGCCTGCGAAGCCGAAGGTCATGGATTCGATTCCCATCCAGTGCAAATATTTGTGTGATGAATTCAAATGTTTGTACTGTGTGTGTGTTTCTATGTATAATAAGTATATATTTAAAACTATATAAGTATTATATCAGCCATCTGGCCGCCATAGTACAAGCTTTGCTTAGTTTAGGATCTGATGGTGATGTGTGTGAATTGTCAAACAAAAAATCATAGGCATAGCAGGTGAAACCACACAGTGGATTACAATGAGATACATACCTACATAGTGCTACTGTTTTATATTCTCTGTGGCTTAGTTCGACAAACCAATTTACTCAAAAAATAAGTGCACAACGCAAATTTACCTAAAACATTAAATAAATTTTATTATACCATGTAATCACAGTGCATAGGATGTCCAGTTTCCAAATTAACTGTGAGAAGTGCTGAATGATATCACCCAGTGAATAGTTAATGAGTGCTTCGCCATGAGAACATTTTTTGGAGCTTATGTAATATGTGATTTTTCATTCCGTACACATAACACGCTGTATTTGGATAGACAATTTTATATTTCCAAGATAAAATCTTTTGTAAAGAATGGAAGCTTCTGTTGTATATTACGAGTAAGAATTAATCTATTTATTTATATCAATCACGTAAACTTTTTTTGGTAATGCTACGTCATACAAATATTATAAATGTCAATGTTTTAATGTTTGACTGTTTATATCTTAATCACGTCTGAACGAACTGGGTCGAAATATGAAACAAAGTTATGTTTGAAAGTCAATTGTTTCCAGAGAATTTAACAGAGCATACAGATAAAAATCTTAAATCTCTGGGTGACGAGCGCAGTGCAGTGCTAGGTTATAATTTGGCTTCTGCATGTTCCAATAGCTTCGTGACACTGTGCTGTTATAGCCAAGCTTGTCGCTTACCATCAAGCACATGTCATGGTCGTCTCGTCATTCTTTACTACGAGTATAAAAAAATATTGTAGCCCATTGACTGTGCAGACCACGGTTTTGACCACGTAGTTCCTGTTCTCGTAATTTTCCCGCAATGAAACATCCAAATTTTCACATATAATAATACATTAGATTTCCTAATTAAAAAGAAGACAAAATTAAAATTACTCGAATGAGTATAGAAATATCAACATTCTACGAACAGTTTGACAGACAAAACAATGTTTAAGACTTAAACAATAGCAAGATTTGCTTAAACTTTAAGTAAGTAATATTTTGGAAATTGGAATACTGAGGTGAATCTCCAAAGCCCTTCATGTACTTCTTTGCTTAATTTCGTATTCTTTGATTAAACCTGTATTCAAAACCACGCCTAAGTAATATAATATTCCGATCGTGTCACTACACTGCTAAAGGTCATAAAATATACAAATAATGAATTCCAAATACTCATTCAGCCAATTCATTATAGCCTAAAGGTAATTAATCTCTTACTTGTGTTGCCTTGAACTTTGCCAGATCTTGATTGTGTGATCAACAGTGGAAATGAGCTGGTTTTGATTTAACACTCTGTTAGACAACTCTGTTGTAAGTTCCGGGTTAACCATCAGTGTGTCGATGCATGTTCCGCGTTTTGTTAGCACAAATGATGTATATGAAGATAGAAGGAATAAATATTTTTTTTATTTCAATCATCAGTACATAGTAAACAAATGTACCCCTAATTTCCCACACTAGGTGTGAAGCACACCTGTATTTTGGACATTACGTCTAATCGTTTTAAATCAATTTATTTATATTTCGTCAAAATTAAAAAGTAAATGTTGCCTTAGTTTTTTGTTTAAGTTTTAGAATTAAACATGTAGTAGATAGTCAAACTTTTTTTACAGAAATTAAACAAATGCATAAATTATTACAAATAAAGAAATAAATGTAGGTATACACTAGCGCGATAGCTGGTGGCTTTATTTTTGGAAGCTAAATCTTCCAGTCAACCTTACACTGGCTATAGCTAGTTGGTCTGAGTACACTGGTTATATACTCGTAATTTAGGATTTACACAATTAAGGGCGAAGGTTCTATTAGATCTGCGCAAGGCGCCACCAATGCGAGGAAAATATCACCAATAGAATCATTCAATTCTTCTGGCCTCTCTTCGCATTGCTCTGGTGAAAAGAAAAGAGAAGAAGCACTCGATACACATCTTTGCCTCGCACTGCTTAACTTCACACCGACCCATATCCCGTAATATCGCTATATCTCACTCCGTAATATCTTTGAACCAATTTGTACCGCGGTCTAAGTTAATGCTAGAAGATACCTAGAACATCCAGAATATAAATTCTAGATTAAAAAACTCAGCTTGTGCCTACCTATCTAAAACACAGGCTTGGGCACTGTGCCATTGATTTACATTAATTTTAAAAGTAGCGTCATTATGATCCTCACATTGACACTCGTGACAAAAATGTCATCATCAACATCAACTGCCCATTAAATGTTCCCACTGCTGGGACTCGGGCCTTTTCTTGCAAGGAGAGAGTTAAGGCTATAATCCACAACGCTGGCCCAGTGCGGGTTGGTGGATGACACATGACTTCGATAGGTTCTAGGTACATGTCGGTTTCCTCATGATGTTTTCCTTCACCGTTTTAAGTTAGCGGCATTACGCACATGGCTTCGAAAAGACAGTGGTGCGTGTGCGGTATGAACCCGGGGTCTCCGGATCGGCAAGCGCCGTTCTCCCGACTGGACCAGCCGTAACTTGTGACAAAAATGTAAAATATATATATTCTGAAAATCTCACATTTCATGTGAATTAAATTATTTTTCTTCTTTGTAATGAATGTGATGGTATATTTGTGTGACGTGATATAATATGGTGTGACTTGTTGGTCAAAAAGAAATTTAAAAGTCTAACTAAATAGTGTGACCATATAGATGAGCTTCGTTTTATATATAACACTAGATATCCGCCCCGGCTTCGCCCGTGGTACATTATATAGCACTCATCAGGATCCCGTACATATACAACGGTGAAAGAATGACTGTAATCGGTTCATTAATTCCTGAGAAAACAAAACACCTCTTCAGCTACCTGCTACGCCACCTGTCGGAAATTGGTCGTACCAACTCAGATTTAGAAACAAATTTGATCAGCAAAGGTTTATATTCAATGACGCAATCTTAGACACATGCTGTCATGTGTCATGTCAAAACACGAAACGTATGAAAACTCTCAAAAAGGAATATGTTTCCCAGATTTTGTTATATTGTTGATTCATGGTTCGCTTCTATTAATAGTAGCGTTATGTTCTATATCCTTCCTCGATAAATGGACTATCGAATAGAAAAATAATCTTTCAATTCGGACCAGTATTTCCCGAGATCCTAGCGTTCAAACAAACAAACTCTTCAGCTTTATAATATTAGTATAGATTATTACGAAGTAGGCATTCAACTATTACGAATAATTATTTAAATTGATAAAATGTCGCCTTAGAAATGTATTCGATGTTAGAGATTGTGAACACCAGAGGCTCATAAAGGGGCATTTACATTTTGTTAATATTTATTTTCATACTACTTTTAGATTAATTGTATTTAAGATGACAGGTATGTGTGACATAATGTGGTTAAACTTACGAAATGAAATAAATAATAACTACCTATAGTTTAGTTCCTTTACAGGATTTTGTCGAGCTGTTTTTTGATCACAAGGTAAACAAAATATTTTCGTTAGTAAATTTTTTTTTAAAGAGTGACGAGACGAGTAGTACATGTGCTTGATGGTAAGCAACATGCCTGCCACATAACAGCACAGTGACACGCAGCTATTGGAACATGAAAAGTCCAAATCATTACATAGAACTGCACTGCGCTCGTCACCCAGAGATCTAAGATGTTATGTCTCTAAGCCCTGTAATTTCTCTAGAAACATTGCCCTTCAAACCGGAACACAGTAATGTTTGCACATTACTGCTTGGCGGCAGAATAACTTTCAACGGTGTGGTACTTCTCCAGGCGGACTCTGCCAAGAGTCCTACCACTACAAATGTTTCGGAAACATACATTCATAAATGTTTCTAAAATAAATACATAGCATAGACATAGCTTATCTTATATTATGGTCTTTGAGTGTAAACCGCTTTTCAACGCTAGGCAGTAATTTGAGATTCTTTATATTTTAATATCTGCATTGCACTGTGCTGTTATCGGCAGGCATATTGCTCGCCATTAAATACCATTGCTACTTTCGTCACTCTATATAATAAAAAAAGATTTTAACAAGCCCAAACAACCAATGTGACATAAATAGGGTTTGACAGAAAATAAAATACTTAGACATAGTCTATGATATTGTCATTTATCTACTCGTATTATACTTTGCAAGATATAAAACCAAATCCGTAAAAATCGAACTACCTTATAAAATCAGCATAAGCAAAAGTAACTAAAATTTATTTTCGTAGTGCGAAAACTGGGGGCCTTTGATCACAAGATCCATGGTCAAAAATCTAGAGTCAAACCCACCATCGACCGCGCTGGTCCACTCAGGGTTAGCAGATGACATAAACATGGCCTCAAAAGATGTTGTTCTAGGAACATGCCGTTGCTTCACGGCATTTTCTTTCACTGAAGACTGAAATTTAAAAAGATCCCATTTTTTGTTTTAGGGTTTAGTATGATCCCATTTTTCGTATAGAGATAATAAACCTTAGTCCAAATGGAATCATGCATTCACCATTAATAGCCAATCACCGCCTAATATTTTCAACAATTGGATGGACAAACGATTAAAAAATACATTGATAATAATACCTCTAGGCTATCATAACAATATCTGACACCGGACTCTCTGCATCAGATATCGATCAAAGCATCTGAAGAACAATTACCTACCAATTTGAACACAAAAACCTAATTAACTTGCTCCTTTTAGTCAATCTTCTGTCCGGAACTATTGAGATCGATTATTTGTGGTGTCAATGACCTTTGTCTATCCGATTAGAGATAATCAGCTATATTTATAACATGTAGGTATGTTTTAATTGCCTAAATGAGTCATTAATGGGCCGAAAATCTCCTAATTCCTAATTAGTTTTTACTACAAATATATATTATGTAGTCTTCTCTTTTTTTATAATATAGAATGACAGGACGAGCAAGCTAAACGCCTGATGGTATGCAACACGTCTCTGCATATCAATAAAGTGCTAGTGTTTATGAACATGTAGACTTCGTAACACTACCTAGCACTGCACTGCGCTCGTCACTCATCCAAATGGATATCTTTTAGCCCTGTCATTTCTCAGGAAACATTTCTTTACAAACTAGAACGTAATTTTATCACATTACTGTGACGGACTCAGCAAAGAGTCCTACCACTACATAACTTCATGTTAAGTGTCAAGTACGAGTTATCTACTCGAATTATAATGATTTAATATAAATGTCTCGTTTGAAAAAGGCTCTTAAATTTAATCCTAATTTTGCTGCATTAACATTTTCATAATTAAATAACTCCAACACAAAATACCGACACTCACACAATTTAGAACATCTTCTCAATTTGAAGGTCCATTCTAATTACGTTAGCTGCTTAAAAGCGGCCCAAACAAGTTTGGTATATTAATTTTATTCTTACTAAAAAAGATTTTCGTATTTTTATTATCATTTGTCAAAAATAAAGGAAAAAGGATAATTTTTGTGGCAGGCAAAAAATGGTACAATGCTTTTAGGGTCACCTCAGTGTCTAGACATTGAAGAACCTGTTGATGCACGTGAAAAATAAAATGTAGTCACGCGGAAAATATACCTAGGTACATCTGATCAAATCAACTGACGCTGCTTTATGAAGTAGGTAGTATTTAAATACACGTAGTTTTTATCCGACTGAAAGTAGGGTTATGTTTTTCCCGCGTTTCTTGTTTGTTTGTAAGTTTCTTAATACCACCCGCGTTACTTCCAAATGGCTAGATGGATATAACAATTAAATTTATTAACTTACTTACATATTATACAAAACGGCCAATTACACTAATACAAAGACAAAATTCAAAGATTTTTAAACCTTCTAAAATACTATATAAAAAATATTTGTAGCATATTTTTTTAAGGAACTATAAAATAAATCGTAGCATTTTACGCCATCTGTTAATACCCAATCAAACTAGAACCTCATTGTAGAACGTACACATCGAGCGGTAAGCAAAAGTGAATGTCGACAGCAGATTTCAATGATGACGTCTGCGCAGGCGCCGTTCACTTTAACGCTGTTAGGTGGCGCTTGCATACACACAAGACATCGACCAATATTGGGGAAGATACAAAGACCTGTACTTTTTGCACTAGTACAACCTGTCCCGGAAAAACAAATATCAGAAATAAACGAAAGCTTCTCATAACAGTAGAGTAGTACTATAGATAAAAAGGAACCTCCATGCTGCTGTTATAGCCATCTGAGGCCGACTGCCTTAGTTTTGTATTAAAAAACCCATGACCCCTTCATATTATAATACTTACTCGTATTGATTGAGAACACGCGGCCAAATATGAGATTTCTTATGAGATTTATATTAAACGTGAGTTACCCGTGTATTTATTTAAAATTTGATATATATTTACAGCTCCTTAGCTAATTATGATTGATTTGTTGACTGAAAGGTAACTGGTACGGAGCCCAGTCTAAGCCATTCTAAAATGTTTGTAAAATATTGAGTTTCTGTTTCATAGACGATATTCCACGTATCTGCGACGTACGCAAGCAATTTTCGGAAATTAACCACAAAAATGTCGATCAAATTAACATTATCGTTATTGGACGACATTTCCCATCAGGCGGAAAACGGAAAACTTGTCCCCGATTGAAAGCCATTTTTAAAATAAATAAATATTGGTGGAAAATTCACACACAACACCATCTGACCCCAAACTAAGCAAAGCTTGTACTATAGCGGCCAGATAGCTGATATAATACTTATATAGAAAGTTATCGATACTTTTTAACCCCCAACCTAAAAAAGGGGTGGTGTAAGTTTGACGTAGATGTCTATCTGTCAGTCTGTGTCTGTCTGTAGCATGTCCGTAGAGCTCAAACGGATGGGCCGACTTCGATGCGGTTTTTTTATTTGAAGGTTAATATCCGTGCGGAACATCCGCACGGATATTAACCTTCGCTATGTTTGGTTAATATCGATTCAAGATGGCCGCCTCCACAAAAAAATGGCGGACAACATATTTCTTCACAACCTACCTCAAAAAGGGTATCAAATGAAATTTATAAATAGCTGAAATATATCAATACACGCTTATGAAACTTACAAACACCTAGACATTAAAAACAAAAACGTATTTATCACATAAATCTTGGTATGGGTGGGATACTGGGACATTAACATGAAATGAATAAACTAATCAATACATTTATCTAATAACATTTGAACAAAACTAACCTCCTTTCCCGTTTCTTCCTCTTCGTCGTGCTGGTGCCTTTGATGGTTCTGTACAGGGTCATCATCTTCACTAGCGTTTATTGGCACAAACACTTAATACACACCCCTTATAGCCTAAAGCTATTATATTTTAACACAGCCACTATTTGGAACCCCCAGGCTTTGCCTAGGTTATAATTAACACAAACACAAAATATAGACTTTATAGATATGAATTAAAACACATGTACCGATAACTTGCACTATTTGTTGACATTATTTATTAGGTACTCAGTTCACTCCACTGGTGTTATCTGAAAGAAAAGAAAACAAAGAAGATTAAAAAAATGTGTTTATTATTGAGGGTTATTTGCCTATGCAGGGGTAGAGTCTTTATTAACACAAACTAAATTACTATGAGAAATACACGACTAACTAAATACCTACACTAAGCACATCTAAATTATCCGTATACCGATGGTTGGAGGTGATGATAATTTGCCAGTATTTGTCCACTTTATGTTCCCCACTCATGGGACTCAAGGACTATTCCCACAAGGTGAAATCTAGGTTATAATCCACCCCACTGTCCCAATTTGTGTCAGCGGATGACATAGCCTCGAAAGATTTTCGGAAGATGTCGGTTTCCTCAGGATGATTCACATCAACCGTTATATCCAGTGATAGTGACAAAGTTGTACATCTGAGCTTGGAAAAATTGCATCACATAAAAAAACAGCCTTTTATGAGTGCGTAGAGTAAAAAAAAAATGCACGTGCTAACCAGTGGCCACCACGTTTTATTATTATTTTTAGCTACATATATAATAATTATTATAAAATGTAATTTTGCCTCCGTATTCTAAACCTTTACTTGGCTAATTTTTTGTCAAAGTTTTGACAACGCAAATTTCTGTTTAGGTATAAATTGGCTGAAAAGTTTGACAACGTTTGGCTCACATATTTTTTTAGAAAATGTTCATAATACCAGAAGTAGAGCTCTGATATAAACATGTTATTTTACTAAAATATTACAATTAAGTACGCTCTCCTATTTTGTCCGCTTTTCCCACAGCCAATTAACATACAAAATTCTCAAAGTCATAATTATAACTTTAACTTGACACCCAAAACCAATTTCCACCATTATCAGTATAATAAATAAGTAGTGAAAAATAATTAAAATCTTTATCAAAAACCTGTCAAACCGGTGATTCGAGTCTTCCGATCTTCGGATCATCTTTCACCCGAAGTTGACTATTTTAATTTCACATGACCCTTTAATGTTACAGGTACACATAATACGCAATATGTCAATATTATTAAATAAATGTCATGTCATAGGTATCATTATCATAGAGCTCGTAACATGTAATATTTCAGTATTAGTGATCAATTAAAGGTCTATAGAAAAATGGCCTATGGAAGTAAGTAGCTATACTTACTACATGCACAAGTACATGGCAGGTACTTTTGTATCGCATCGTATGTCCTCTTTTCGGCAAATAAGCCCTCTAGCACTAATTCTAAGTTGTCAAACGTCATACCTCTCACCTCACCTGTCAACCAGTCCCTGATTATGCACGCATATCTACCGTGAATCCGAGTGGAAGCGCCACAACCGGTATTTTGACCCAGTAACCGAGCGCAAGCCATAATTTAACGATTGATTTATTATATGAAGTTTGACGGTCAAAGCCTTGAATTTTCTCTTTCTAAGAAATGCTTCACTAATTAATGGTATCGAATTATGATTGACGTGGTCTAATATCAAAATAAAAAGAGAGAGTAACTTTGTAAATCTGTAGGTACTAATCAATAGGATATTTTAGTATGAAAACTATCGTGGTTATTACACATTTTAAATAAATACACGGGTAACTCACGTTTAATGTAGTCAGTCCAACGTGCTAAACGAGCTGCGAACACGCGCGCGCACTCTTTGCGCGCACATTTGAAAAAGATCGCCGGACGCGATCGAAACTTGAGTCGGACTGGACTGACTACATTAAACGTGAATTACCCGTGTATTTTATTTAAAATCAGTAGGATATTTAATAACTAGCCGTGCGTCGTAGTTTTTTTAGTTAAATCCTGTGGTCCAATTGAGAATAGAATAATGTTGCTTTATGGTCCTATTTCAATCACTTGACGACAAATAGTTTTAATAAATAAATAAGTCTCAACTCGTTTCTCCATGAAGTAATAGAAACAGCATTTATGTCATATACTAATCAATAGCTTTTCAAAAATGTTTTGTTTATATAGAATAGAGTGACGATACGAGCAGGCCATGTGCCTGATAGTGCGCACCATAACACCATAGTGACACGCAGCTATTGGAACATGAAAAGTCCAAATCATTATCTAGCACTGTAGGTAGAATAACTGGATATTTCTTTCACAACGCAAATGGAGCGGCTAAACGGAGGTTCTATCTCTCCTAAAAAGGAATGTCAGAAATAAGTATTTCTGTTAAATGTTTGCTGTGTCTTTTCGTGGTCTGTCAGATTTCATTCAAAATACGATAAATTCAAGCTCATATAGAAGGCATGGTTAGTGATTCTCTTTACACATCGCCACCGTGCCCTAGTGTCTAGAATATCCGATTTCACATTCATGAGATTGTAAATTCGAATACCGCCGGTTCTTCTGAGTATTATTTCAAGTGCAGATGTTCGAATTCATCATAAACACCCGCGGTTAAAGAAAACATCGTGAGGAAACTGACGTGTGCTAAAAATACATCTTTCAAGGACATACGCTATCCTCCACCTATATCCTCACTCTCCTTGTGAGTAAAGGCCCCGAGTCCCATCGTCGTGGGAAAATAAAGTGGCCTTGTGCTTTGCATATATTTATTTAAATCTATTGGATATGAATTTGACAATACCCCTCACTGTCAATAAAACAACTGATTTAAATACAATTGCTAGGCATCGCTTGAGTCGATTACGGTTTATAAATATACCTCATTATTATGCAACTTTACAATCTGCGAAAGTGATATATGTAATATGATTGTTAACTTAATAAGGAAAAATTGGGCTGCAAAGCTTGCGGCAGGTATACATCCCAGCGGTGCGTGACTCTGGAACCTCTGTGTGGTGCACCCTGGGCATCACACAACAACTTCCTTCAGTGGTATTTTGTTTTATGATGGCGAATCCCGGCTGGAGCTAGAAACTTTGACACGCGCTCCTTTCCCCCTTGAGCAGGGCGTCGAGAGGTTGCGGAGAGGGACTGACAACTTGGTAAGGTACATAGGATACATTGGGCAAGTAAAATTCCTAAGTTTTCCAGATGAGGGTCCTCCACGAGCATTCTGATAAGCAAAGTGCTCAGTGGAAGAACAATGACCGCGGTGCGGCTATAGATACGGAGCTGTGGCTACCCCTAGCCGCGGTGGTGAGGGCAGACCTTTAGCTCCCGACCATCTTAGCCAAGAAGCTCGACAGTGAGAGGTCGTGTGAGTTGCACGAGTTAGAGTTGTGGAAGCCTCTTGCTCCTCTACTGAGGCGGCTCGCACGCTCTGGCTCGCATCCCGTCTCCACTGGAGCCTGGGGCGTCGGATGTTTAGGGCCGTCCGTCACCTCACCTAAGGATTGACCTTCAAAGAGACTTTAGTTGGTAGGTGTCATGTCTGTCTGTTCATGATGTCGAGTCCGATACACCTGCCGTGTCTCTTGACGGTGGATGGAGCATAAAGGCATTTCTCCCACAAATTTTAAAAAAGGTGTAAAATACAAACAGTTATTTGTTATTATGAATTTCAAGTCAGTAATATATTTATAATATCATGTATGTATGTATGATACGATGTATAATACTGTATGATAAAATACATCAAACTTTTTTTTTAAATATAAACTAATTTTGAAATTAATATTCATCGAAATGTGTAACATTCGTTTCCTGACTGAACTCTGACTCGCATCAACATAAGTAGCTAGCCCTAGATACATGAAATTTGGACTGTTCTTTGTGTGATATAAACATTTATTGACGGTCCGGAAATCCTCCTTCAAAAGGGTGAAAAGGTTAAACAGGCTATTTAGCTTTATTGAAAGTTGTGTAGGAAAAGTCGTAAGCATAATCTAGCTGGTTTATAATTCTGTTTCTTCTTGATTCGCACTTCCTTGTATTGGATATTGGATACTCTTCATAAATCTGACTGACTATACTATCACCATTAATTACAAGATAAATGCTGTAGTTATATAATGGAGTAAGTCCCGATACTTCGATACAATTTCATGTACAATGTTTACGGGTGCATGAAATGACGTTGAAATATAAAAGATCACTCACCAAAAACTACAGTATATACTCGTATCCCGTATGTAGTGAATAGTCGTGACAGCACTCAACAATACGATATTTTCTATTTTATGATAATTGGAGTTGAATTGGCTTTCTCTCTTGTTAAAATTAACGTAGTTCGATTATCCTCACAAATCTTCAGTGGTAGTGCAGAGTCCACACTAAGGCTTACCTACTGTCAGACCGTGGTCTAGATTGACATTGACATGGCGCACATATCAAATGCACAACGGCAACATAGGAATCAACACTAAAAATGCCTTGGTAGTTTAATTAATGAATGATATTTAAAAGTGGAAAACAACCGAGACGAGTGATGGCCTTTTTATTTTAATAAGTATAGGGTGTAAGCGAGCAAATACCAAAGCCATAATCGCTTTAGTTAGACAATTGGAGGCTGGAATTCAGAATGATTCAATAAGCAAAATATGTGAGGTCGTTTGCAGAAATCGCCCACAAAACTCGCTAAGATTTGGCAGGTCAAGTTATGCTGGCGTGTGTTTATGTTTCTTTTATTGTAGTCGTCGTGAATTGGGTCGCTAAATGCGTGCAAATGCATGTTACGATTACCGTGCTAGACGCGAACATGCATAATCATGCCTGAACGTAGTTGTGAGTGCCTAATCTCACGGTCCGACATGCATCATGCATATGCATGCGCCTAAACCTACCTACCTCTCACTTTCCGCCGGTTTCGCAACTAATTAGGGTTCTTATCTGGTCATAAATATTAACTGACGCGAAGATTTCAAAAACATTTAAAAACGTTTTTCATCACCTACGAATTAAGATCAGTATGGTGCAATATTAATCAGTAGTCGGCTTCCTAGGCTACTGGTTTAACACAAGTGAAGATTACTGTTAAATGTAAGTATAGTTTACTATTTATCTATCAATAAATTACTTTCTTTCTCTGAGATATTTATCTGCAACTTTGTAGTAAAAATGACTTCCCATACATAAATCAACGCGCATACAATACATGCATTCCTGAATAGTGGAATAATAACATGCAAAAGTGTGCTACTTTCCCAAGTGGAATCTAACACAAATGAGATAATAACATAAAAGGAAATAGCAGAACTAATCACCTTATATAAGAAAAGCTGACTTAAGCCCAATTTTGTCTGAGTTCATTGGCAATCCAAACATCAAGAATTTCGATATCATTAGGTAGGCTCAAAAATAAAAATTTTGGTAACTTTTACTTGCCTTAAGCGTAATAGTAATAATTTAATTTTCGCCAAAAAAAGAAAATCTTACTAATTTAAAATTAAATTCAGATTTTCGACTAAATTTCATATGTATTGTGAAATCAACCAAATATACCGTTCAATTGAAAAAACGATATAGTACGATAACATCCTCGACGTAAACAAGTTTTAGATTTTTGTTGATATTCCAAACGCTAACAAACACCACAAAATTGGCAGTACGGCAGGCCTAGGGACTGCCGATAGAAGTGAAAATTGATAACTTAGAATTTGATAGCTCACTTTGAAAACTACGCGGGTGAAACCGGAGAGCGTGGCCATGACTGTAGTCATCTAGAATCTAGATCATCAGAGTTTAACCGAAGATTTTTTTACGAATGAGACGCTTGAACTCAATTCACAGCCCACGAAAACTCTGTATATGGTGCGCCAAAAGAAATTTACACAAACATAGAACCAAGTTTAGGACCTTCTCTTTTTTGTAGTCGCTTTGCCCATTGACCAACAACATTTTTTAATCTATTGAAAAGAGTGAAGTAGCATTCAGAAATTCCAAAATTACGTCATTACTACCCATATTGAATACAAGTCCACTGTATAGTAGTTTGGTAGTACTTCTCTGTAACCACTTTTCGCTCATAAAATATTCATTTACCTTTGAGCAAGCCGAGAAACACAAATATGTGTAGTTAACAAAGTGCACCCACCATGTCTAAGCACTTTCGATTTCGAATTTCTTTTGTAGACAAGGCATTTGAAAGAACACATTTTGGACAAAATAACCTTAAAATTTATTTTAAAGAACATACTGTGCAACTGAAAGCGATGTTGATACTTCAATGTTTTCAATGTGAAAAAAAGTCTTGGTTTTTTTTTTTTTGATTTTTTAATGTCCCTGTGTACCGGTTTTTTCTGTTTTTGTTGAAAGTTTATCGAAATCAGTAAAGCTAATTTTGCAAAATCGGCTAAAAATTTTATACTCACTATCACTATCTATCACTTTTTCGCTCACTTTGAAACCTCGATGTTTCCTTGGAGTTCGTTTTGTTAGCCTAATTAGAGAATAGAATAAATAAAAATGGATTATTTTATCTTTATAGAAAACTTTATTGTTAGGTTTTGTTTGATTTTTTTTACGTAACAAAATGTAAAGAGCCTTTTAAAACGCCTCGAGGATCCCAGAACATCACTACTTTAATGATAGTGAAATCTGGTAATTCATGGGCAACGATGCCAACCTTCTGGGAAGACTGTCTGAAGTCTGAACAGTAGCTCACATTATATCAAGCACAGATTCGCTCTTGTATGGAGTACTGTTCGCACCTTTGGGATGGATCGGCCAAGTATCAGCTGTAGGCCCTGGAATCGATCGAGAGACGTGCCAAAAGGCTCATAGGCAATGACACTCTTGTGCGAAAAAGTCTTGAACATCGCCGAAAAATCGCTAGCCTATCGGTTTTTTATCGGATACACTTCAGAGAGTTTGCAACTGATCTGCATGATCTAATACTACCTTGCCCTGTTTTCTATCGGAATGCTCGTAGCTCGAAAAAGCGACATCGTTTCATGGTTGATGTTCCAAAGACACGAACGAAGAGATTTGACTCTACGTTTGTGATAAGAACGTCTAGGCTGTGGAATACGTTGCCTGAGTGGGTTTCCCCCGATGGTTACAATATTTGTGTCTTCAAATCGAGAGTGAATCGGTTTCTTCTAGGTAAACACGCTTCATCGTAGACCGCATCGTCGCTTAACATCAGGCGAGATGGCGGTCAAGTGTAAACCTATAAAAGTTAAAAAATACAAGTGACTCAAGCCCAGAACCAGGGAAAGTTGTGAGTTGGGATTACTTAAAGTTCTAAATTTTATTCATATGATTTCTTTTACCAGAAATAGCAATAACCTCTCGGTACCTATCGCTTTATAATGCAATAGTTAAGGAGAACCTTCATATATGTAGTTACAAATCTATAAACGCACATGGCGTATCACAGGTGCAATACCCATTTATTTTCGCAACGGCCAACCCAGACCGGTCAGACATAATTTAAAGATTTAGCCTCAAATCTAAGTTTCGTAATACGTTTGACTGGCGCATATCAGAAACATAAATTCCATATGTTTGTACGTACCGTGTTACTGTTTATTTATCTGAGTATGTGAAGAACGTACTTAGGTAAAGATGGCCTTCATACATGCACCATGCGAAATTTCGTGAGACTGACATGTTTTAGAATGTGTGAAAATCAATACGTCATCGACCATGATCAATATGGTTACATTTTTTTTAAGATAGTGATGAGACGTTAACCCGCACCTGATGGTAAACGGAAACTTACTAACGGTATTTTACTAAAATGAAATCAAACTTCTCCGTTTTAAGTCTTTTCAATATCTTTGCTTTTTTGACCGAATAATTATTAAGTGTTTTGGGATATAATTTACCTAATTTGTAAAAATTTTAGTAACTTAAAATTAAAGAATCAAGCTGTGGTGACCATAGTACATGCATAGTATTCGCAACATAGTACACAAACATAGTATTCACAAACGTAGGATCGTGGGTTCGACTCCCGTCTTCACCTCTGATTATTTTTCCACGTATAGTAAGCAATATAGTTTATAAGAAATGGAAGCCTCTCACGACTACTGGTTTTGACGGTAAAAGAATTTTTCGAGGTTTGCATCATCTGCCAACTCTTACAGGGCCTTAGAATAAATTAATGTCGCGAAAATTGTGTCGATGATTTTTTTTTTAAACTGACTGTCCTATCCGTTTAATTTGACTATATGATTTGATTGTAATAAAAATATTTGTATTGTATATTAATATTTGGCTTACAGTAGTATTCATTGAAGACTACATCGTTATTAAGTTCAGTTATGAAAAATGTTACTGTTTACGCAAACAAGTTCAATTGAATAACACGTCAGTGCTGCCACACATCAACTGGCGTGAGTGCTAATGTTAGACCTCACTCATGTCAAAACATATCCCTGTCATGGTCGGCCAACCAGACAACATATTGACCGATAGCATACCATCGGCGTTGGCTAACTCTGCGCTCAATTAGCCCAAATAATTATTAGCAGTCATTATCATTATTTCCTACATACTTTAATATAGAACAGTTTTTGTGGTTTTCTGATACAATATGAATAACAGTGACAGGCTTAGTTGCTTAGCTATAAAAATATAAATCTTCGCAAACTTATTCAAAGTGTAAACTTCTTGTTTTTTCTTGTCAATTTGACCGGTTAACTTTCTCTGTACTATAGTCCGTTCCACGAAGAGGTGTAGAAAATGTAAACAAATCAATGTCACTCTCAATATGACAGACCAGCATTTCTCAACCTTTGTTTTAGAAGATAGTTCGTTGTAAGCGTCTCTGTTTGCCGTTTTAGATTTTCGTCACATAACAAGGTTAAATATATTCCAATAAGTCCGTTTCCAACCTTTTGTATTATTACTATTATTTTATAATTATATGTTTATTAAATATGTGGTGCGCATAAGTTTAAAACATTAATACAAAAATAACTTGGGTGGTTGGTTCATGGAACGCAATAGTTACATACAAACAGTTTTTATTAATTTTAATTATTAAGTAGGAACAGCTTTGTTTTGTTATGTAGCACTTAAATTCCTTTTTCATTATGTATGTGAAATGACTGACTTTTTAGTAAACTTAAATTTAATGTGGATGTACTTTTTTCACAATCCAGCACATCACTAGTTCTTACTACCTGTGTAGCTGCCATTGCTATTATTTTGTCCTAATAAAAAGTGGTGTACCTACATATATATAAGTGGTAACCTATATACTATTTCCTTGCTATAATTATTGATCTACGTTTTATATTTGAACTAAAAAAAGCAATCCAATCTGAGTATTTAGCTAACGTGGCCTTTATACTTGATTCCGTAACAAACAAATAAGGTAAGTAAAATAACAAAACAAATGGTGGTACACAAAAGATATTGGTGGCACTATTCCTACCCATTCTGAGAACATTTAAATAGTTTTAATATTCAGTGCCCCATTGGATATTTTTTTAATAAGAGTGGTAGTTAGGTGTAAATCATTAATGAGTCAAAAATGCAATTAATTTCTACTGCGTTAGATGCTGTTGCAATTAATTTTGAAACATATCGAATGCTGGGTAGTGTTTTCATCTATCCTAATATAAGATTTTTACATCCAAACAAATTTGTTAATGAGCGTTCTATTTTACATTAAGTTGTTTTTACATTTATTATTTTAACATTAAGTTATTGCTCGGCTCGGGTGGTCTTGTCACACCAATACGCAGATGCAGTGCCTTGTTCTAATCTCACGCGCACCTCTGCCTTTTCGAATTCATGAGCGTAATGCTGGTAACGGTAAAAGAAAACATCTAGAGCAAACTAGCATGTTCCTAAAAGTTTTCGAGGTCAGAGAGCTTTGTCATCTACCACCAACACGGAAGAATTATAGCCCCAGCGAAGAACTTTTAGCGGGTTGCTTATGTGAGCAGCGTCCCGCAAACCTACCCGCTTAGATCCCTTTTCCGTAATTTTCCCTCCATAAAAATAAACTTATATCTATGTGTTCCAGATCATAATCTAACCGTGTTCCGCGTTTAAACCTGAGCCGTTTAGCTGTTCCAACTTGATTGAGCAACGTACATCCAAACTTTTGCACTTATAAAAAGTATTAGTAGATTTTCTTGCGAATACATAGACATTATTTGGTGGTTCATTAGGTAAACGTCTTATAATTTACGTGCAAAAAGTAATGGTATCTCATCAGAAACATGCGTAAGCTTGAGTGAAGTGAGATCAAAGTTCAGTATTATGATATTATATGCCTTGTTTGTTGACTTCAACGTCTAAAGAATAGAGATCTAAATGGTCTTAAATGGTCAGTTCTAAAATCTATTTATAATAACATAGACTAGTTTTAAACACTTAAAATATGATTTGTTTGTACAATTTATGATGATTATTAAAATCAGTCTGACTTGGCTGGTTTTAATATCATAATATTGAACTTGTCTTTCACTTCACATTTATGTTTCGGTGGGATTCTCAGTTTGGGAAACATATATCAAATTGCCACTGTTTAAAACCGTATCTACCACATTCTACTATTACTATTTATAACTTTCAAGATAAGTGAATAAATCATTATTTGATCAATACAAATCCACGTATATTATATTTAAGATCACAGTTAAGTCGTATCATATGTGTGAAAAATATTTTAAGACAGTTTTAGAAAAATACTAAGGTTAAACGATTTTTATGTTATGGTAGCACCTTTGTTTACATTTTCTTCACCTCTCCGTGGAACGGACTATACATGTAATACGTTTTAATATTTCGTTTATTTTTTCGGACACTGCACAGTAACTATGTATATTTATAATCTGGCGCTGTTATCAAGAGAAAGTAACAATGAAAGCAATAATTTCAAATTGCAATATATATTAGCAAATGTTGTCATATCATAAGAAAGGTAATATTATTTTATTTTTGTTCGGTGCGAAATTTAAGCTTATGTTATTTTTTACACCAATAACTAATCAACAAATCAAACGTCGAGCGAAGGTGCGAGACTTCGGATAAGCAATCACTTCTCTGAAATGGTATTGGACATTGCCAGGCGGAAAGACATATTGATAACAGAGGACCTAACAATAATGGGGTTTCTTTGCTATTGTTCTCTTTTCTTTGATATTGCCTCTTTATTTTCGGTAAAACAGAAAGAAACTCGCAGGCCATACATCGATAAGACTGGCACATGTTCGAGACAAGTGTAGCACATGATGCTCTCATCATGTGCCACACTTGCCACACTAGCCATATGCTCAGCAGTGGGTAATACGAATAAAGAGCTCAAATTAATGAAATTACATTCACTTAGTGGCTCAGCTAGTAGTTAGTCTACCTGCAGGTTCAATTCCCGCATAGGACAAATGTTTGTGTAATTAATTCGATTGAGAAATGTCCACCGATATTTACCGATTTTTACATTTCACTAATTTTGGAAGTTTACACATAAAATAATCAGTGATATACCTACACTAATTACTTTTTACATACCTTGAGTTCTCCTTAAGCTGATGACTAAAAATAGTTTTTGCATAATATTTACAAAGAAAAATGTAATGCGGCACGTACTCGTAGGTATTTAGTAAAACAGTGAGTAACAGTTTTCGCAACCGAAAGCCGAGAGTTTTGTCAAGATCGGCTGAGTCACAATCAGGCTGCGCAGGAGTCGATACAATGCGACAGTATTGCACAGATATGCGTAAAATCTCGTTTGAATTGCTAACTGAATTTGTTCGGGCCAGGTCTCAACGAGTTAGGAAGTTGTGGTGGCTTAGAGGGAAAATTTATAGACGATTATAATTTTGGTGTCGATGTCGTTAAATCGAGAATGAATCGGTTTGATTACAATGTTAATGTTTTACAGCAGATATAGAGTAACGGGACGAGTTGTAGTATCTAACGGTAATCAATACGCATGCCTATTACGGCACAGTGTCACAGATATTGAAACATGAATACAACTAGCACTGCACTGCGATCGTCACCCCGAGATATAAACAGATAATTCATATTTTTGCCCAGTAATTTCTCAGGAAACCTTTACTCTAGGTATACCACTCCATCATAGACAGCATCGTTGCTCAACATCAGGCGAGATGGCAGTCAAGTTGAAACCTAGGTACTATTCTTGAAAAAAGTATTCTCTTTCATGCAATTAAATAACTTAGCTAAAACCTGAACATAAATCGTTCACGGGGATAAGTAGGGACAGAGACCGCCTACCGATCACGTAGGCAGGAGCTTCGATGTACGAATAATAAAATTCTTTGAACAGTTGGTACATGTCTTTAGTTTAGATCAACCTACTTCGTGGCTTTAAGTGAGACATAAAGAAATGTTCATAACTACTTGCGCAGCTTCTGGTCTTAAAGATTTCATATTTTATTCACTCCGACCAAAAACAGTAGGAGGCTGTTTAAATGTCATAATGTACACTATATATGATCGTAAGTATGAAAGACAAGAATAATACCGAAAAAGAGAACAGTCAAGTTTATGAATGTACTTTTAGAGTGCATTAGTACAGCTCAAACAGAGACCTACTTTTATGCTAACGAATAACGAAAAATAAAACGATTATAGTACTTGTGTTTTGTGAAGAACTTTAATCCTACAGGATTATAGTAACTTGGGCTAAGAATATAGCCTACAATGCACGCACATAAACACAACACAGGGAAACCTAGTGTAGTTGGGGGCACTTACTACTGCTTTTCAACTGTGCTTCGATGTATGTTTGTATGTGTGTGTGAACTAGGGCTGCATAATATGTTATTTAATTGCAAAATGTATGTACTTAATTAAAATTATGTACCTAAAACATTGAACTCTTAAATTTTATCAATGACTTAAAATAAATTAATGTAAGTAGACATTATTATTAAACTTAATTTTTTTAGTTTTCACAACATACTTATTACTATACCTAATTAACATATTTTATTATTGTAAATGGTATCTAGAATTCTGGGCTTACTGTTGTCATGAATTGATCTTCTGTACCATAGTTACCAATTCAAAAAGTATCAAAATGCTTATTTATCATGTCATAAGTAACGGTTCCTGAGCGCGTCGTAAACTCCATTCATAGTCGCGAAACACCCGCCACAAAACCAATAACCATTCGACTAATATCACAATCATTTCAAGGAACTTTAGTCGAATTTGTGCACGTGCGTCGAAGCCCTAAAGGCCAATTTTGTATGTCATATTTAACATTCACGAGGCAGAGCGCATCCTGAATTCATGATTGGAATTATTGAATCGTCCATTCTTATTTGACCTGCACTCGAATATTCTTTTAAAAAGGCGGAGAGATCAGATATGTTGGCTGGTGATACCAGTTGCATCAGGTCTCGGAGGAAGCGAAGGTTGGATGATAGTTTATGCGTTGAGGATGTTAAGAGTTCGTCTTCCATCCTGACTGCATTTTTGATTGTGATGTAAGAGTAAACGTCTTTGATACGATAGTATTTCGGCCATGCAGTATCTTGTTAACTAACCTAAATAATAATCAGTCAACCATATTTATATTTTGGAAAGAGTACCTCCATCGTAACACATCATTATCAATGAAATGTGACAATGTATTTATTTTAGTTTAATTTTAATCGAAATGAATCTTTGTTACTATTTCATGCAAAAACTACTGCAGAGATCTGAAGAATTTTTTTAACTTTTTAAAATTTAAAGTGACGAGACGAGCAGGACATATGCCTGATGGTAAACAACATTCCTGCCACATAACACAGTGACACGCAGCTATTGGAACATGAAGAGCACACATATTTAATTGGATAACGGGACACTCACGTATATACGCCAAACGGGCAGCCGTAGCGCGCGTGCACTCTCCTTGAAAAAGGCCGCCGGACGCGGCCGAAACTCGAGTCGGATTGACCGACCGTATATACGTGAGTGTCCCGTTATCCAATTAAATATGAGTAACAACCACGTTAGTTTTAATACTAAAAATGAAGAGCACAAATTATTACCTAGCACTGCACTGCGCTCGTCACCCAGAGATCTAAGATGTTATATCTCTAAGCCCTGTAATTTCTCTGGAAACATTTAGTACATAATTTAGATATTAGTCGGGAATAACAGATACATAGACTATACGAGCAAATATTGAGAATATTCACTCAAGGTGACGTCAAACGAACTAAAAGCGATAATATTTTTTAATGGTGTTAGTGACATTATCGATTTACAAAGCATAAAGATATTTCCTACGATTTCGCCACATTTCATGTGATGGTGTGTGGATGCGCATATGACAAATAAATCGGTGCCATTTTGCAAATTGACCGATTTCATCTAATGTCATTGTAGTGAAGATTGCAAAAACATGTTAATGTTCTGATATATTACACATAAAAATTATCTAGTACACTTTAACGTAGCGTAATAGGTAATCGTTTTTTATATATTTTGTTGAGTAGGTATATAAAAGTCTGTACATCGGTACTGTATATCGGTACAGTCCCAAAATCTATCAACTACTTTGATATGTTATTTTAATGACTTAGAAGAAATAAATTACTGGAATGTTAGTAACAAAATCACACGTCACAGCACAAGAAAACCACAATAAAAAAGTTATCCTTCAGATCCAAGAGGTGTTTGATGGTTTTGTACCAACTCCGAAACATATTTTAATATTTTGTTGTTTGTTGGATGAAATCCCTAAATTCGTACTCCAGTTATCACAGGAACAAAAATATATAGATGGATTTTTATACAAATAAAAACCTATACATATTTTACACTAGTGGCGCCCCGCGGTGCTGCCCGCTTAGTTCCCGTTCCCGTTATTTTACCGGGCTAAAAAAAGATGTAGCCTATGTGTTCTTCCAGACTATAATCTGCGTGATTGCAAATCGTGATTGCAAACATCCAGACATTAATAATATTAGTAGGAAGGGTATTGTAAACAGTAAACACCCTGCACTAATTGGCCACACTTTACATTTCCAGTGCTGGGATTCGAGGGCTTCTCTCAGAAAAAGAGAGTAAAAGGCCTTATTCCACCACAATGACAAGTGCGGGCTGGCGAATAACACAAATTATCTTGGAAAGAAAAGCACTAGCTAGAGAATTTTACTCGGACTTAGCGGTTTTAATTTCCAAACCCAACTGCTGGGAAAAGGATCTCCACATTATTGTTTTTTTTAATTTTTATAGATTTACACATGACTGCCATCTCGCCTGATGTTAAGCGACGATGCGATCTACGATGGATCGTGTTTACCAAGAAAAAACCTCAACAGACAGTTAGCTCAACCGATTTGACACCAAGATTGTAACCACCGGGAAACCACACTCAAGCCAAGTATTCCACATCCTATCGTTCTTATCACAGTTCTTAACACACCACATTCCTTGTAACGGCATCTAGCATACACCCCGTAGTACCGTCATCCAAATACCAATTTTTTCTTTTTTTTTTTTTTTTTTTTAACTGATTTATGACTGCTGGCCCGGAGGCCCCTACTGCCTATCTGACTATTGGGTTAGCGCCGGAGGCGCAGGACCCAAAATAACCTAACCTAACATTCCTAACATACTTACGAAGTCTAACCTGAAAGAAAAATCGAACTAAGAGAGAGAGAGCTATCTACCTAGCTATCTAACTCATACATACATACCGATGCAAATACCAATTTCACAGCAACCACATATACTAAACCTCGTTCTTCAAGATCAAAACTTTCGCATTTGAAAATTTCAAGATCCGTGTTACGAATAACAATTAAAACTGCAATATTAATCGTTTGGATTATCTAACGGTTAGCTCAACAGACAAAATCGTTGTAGTAAACATTACCATTAAATTTTTCTGCTGTCGGTACTTTGCAATTTTGGTGCAATCCCGCGTCGCGGTCACTTTCGATGATTGCGTTGCACAACGATGCATCTGCGATCGAGTGACATTCCGTAGTAGCTTCGTTTCGGTTCCGTTTCCATACGTCATGACGCAATATGACATGGCATGTATAGTTGTATAGCTTTACACAAGTTTACCGTATAAGTGTGAAGTTCACAAATTAAATCTTAGTTGTTTGTTGTGCTGAATGTATATTTTTTTGGCGCAAGTGTCAGGGCCTTAGTGCAGATTTTTGAGATTGAATGGAATTTACAATAGTCCTAATTAAAGTACAGATATTTTCTAAAGCTACACTACTATATCCTAGTTTCTTGCAATCTCTGGTAATGTACCTATTGTTTAATTTTAATTTTGTAGACTGGCGGGATGACCCAGAAAACATGCACCTGACTGAAAGCAACACGCCTGTCCATATCAGCAGCGCCATGTAGTAATTTGAATATCAAGAGCTAAAATCATTGATTAGTAACGTCACTCGTCATTCGTCACCCAGAGATACTCGTATAATTTCTAGTCATTTCTCAAAGGCAGACTCTGAAAAAAGGTTCCACTACAAAATTGTCGTAAACGTTAGGAACGACGAAGTTAAAGTAAGAGTACCGCAAAATCCTTGACTTAAATTAAAAAAAAAAACAGTATTAGGGCTCATTTATTTCATCTCAAGTATGTGAGTGACCCTCGATTCACGAAATCCTAATGTGTATTCAAGGCGTGCCAAAGTTGGCATAGAGGCTTCGTTGAGGCTCTTAATCTCGGCGGTTGGGTAAACATAATATGTACTGTGTACCTTAGCTGGTTGGTTTACGACTTAGGCTAATAAAGTAGTAATGAAACTAATGATTAAATTTGATTTGCTACACAAAATTAGACGATAAACAGTTAATGAGGATATAATTGATATATTCTTGCCCGATATTATCGATAACTAGATGCCCGCCCGGCTTCGCCCGTACATATACCCTCAGCGGGATCCCGTACATGTCCAACGTAAAAGAATGACTGACATCGGTTCAGTTCTGAGAATATCGCTTTCAAACAAAAAACCTCTTTAGCTACCTGCTACGCTACCTGTCGAAAATTGGTCGTACCAACTCAGATTTAGAAGCAAATTTGAATAGCAAAGTTTTATATTAATGACGCTATCTTAGACACATACTGTCATGTCAAAGCACAGTACGAAAACTCTCAAAGAGAAATATTTATCCCGTTTTTGTTACATTCTTGATTTATGCTCCGCTTCTATTGATAGTAGCTTCATGTTCTATAGCCTATAGCCTTTCTCGATAAATGTACTATCCAATAGAAAAAGAATCATTCAATTCGGATCAGTACTTCCCGAGATCCCAGCGTTCAAACAAACAAACGAAACTCTTTGGCTTTCAAATATTAGTACATATAAATGTAGTTGGCACGTAAATGTCAACAATTTGACTTTTTTACCGGGTCGGTTCGGTTTATAGGGCTTATATCAGGAAACGCCTCTTATAGAAAGCTGGAAGTTTTTCAGTTAAAAATATTCTTCTTGCCAGTTATTCTCAGGCGATATGCTCATTCACAATTTAAATACGTGATTCAAATTTTTTGCGAAAGAATAATTACTCCAAACACTCGTATTACGCAAGCTCTGTTGAAAGTTAGGATGCTCTGCAATCAAAATAGTGTAGACCACATTTTATAACTGTTATTAAAATCATGTATGAAGAGATAAGCCAGTACCAACGGCAAGGTCGAGTTGAAATTATATTATGTGCTAAGTATCACTAATACCGATATACTGGGTTTCTACAAAATCTACTTGAGATATTTGGCGAAAGGGGTATTATAGTGTTACCAGCAGGTCTTCTACGAAGTCCGATAAACGATATGTCGGCCGAAGTTATGGACGTGTTATACCACGAAACACAATCGGTGATAAATTACGATGAACTCCTTAACGAATTAACCGATTTTAAATATAGTTGGACACTGTGTGCAGTTTGATCCAACATAAAAAATAGGATAGTTTTTATTTGGATTAATTTTTACATGACAAAACTTGCGCGAAGCCGGAACGGACTGCTAGTAGTTTTCTACTAGTATGTAGGTATTACAAGTATGAGTTTACAAGTATAAAAATATCACATCACCTGTCTCGTTCTCAAAACATAAGTTTTGCTTAGTTTAGGGATAATAATTAGTTTAGGGATAAAGGGAAGGGAAGACTGCTACAAATATTTGTTTAGTTACTTACCATCAGTGACCCGCGGTTTTACCCACATTATTTCCGTAATTTCTTAATTCCAACACGATGTATTTAGACGTTCTGACGTGATTGACCAACAAACATTCAAACTTTGACACTTGTAGTAGCTTTTTTAACATTATTAAATGTGCGAGGAGCCAGATGCGGATAGATACTAGTATTCGATACAACGCTTGCAGTAATCGTTCGCGAAGTATACCAGTACACTTATATTCCCATAATCTGTTAGTCGATAGTCTCGATAGCTCTCAATCGCTTCCTGCCACGTAACAGCAGCTCGCTAGAAAGTGTCATGACTGGACATCACTCTGACGCTCTCGTATTTGCTGATCATAGCTTAGCTGTTTGCTTACCTTACTTGGGCTTCGTTTGAGAGGTCCGCGGATGGAAGTAAGAAGTATTAAGTATAAGTGCTTATTACTTTCATGGAGAGTTCTTTGTTATTTTTGGAGTTCCACGCCTCAGAAGAAAAATAATTTATTTTTTTCCAAAATACAAAAACTGATTTGAAAAACTAAACTCAATCAATTTCATATTTTGTCATAGCAAAGTAGTACGAATACGTCGTCCAGATATTAAAATGTTAATGAAATTGATATAAATTGATGTTTCAAAAACTAAAAACTGTTTTTTTGGAGTCTGTTAAATACGGAGCTATTTTAGGGTTACTTTGGTGTATTTTAAGATCTTTTATCTCGGCAACGCTTGCAGGTTTCGAATGGAAATAAACACGTTACCACTCCTTTGCGTCGCGCAGTCGAGTAAAGAATGTAACCGTACGATGTACGAGTATGTTCAAGTTCTACAGCCCCTAAAAGCTGAAAGCTAACAATACACAAAAACTTCTAAAGTAAACTTGAAACAGATACAATTGTTTATCATTCAAAAACGATTCATCCAACATTCTCAAGGAAATCAAAATTGACAGGATACCATCATACCACTCCATGCCGCGGTTTTACTCGCGTACATTTACTAATTTACATTTCGATGTACCTACTAAATCTTACTCAGAACTCTTCAATAGTATTTGCTTGAAACACTAACTACCCATACTAAACTCGTGGTATAGATCATAACTATGAAATTAAGTAATACTGTGTTGTAGGTACTACAAGTACAGAGAATTATCTGAAACTATACCTACATAATAACAATTAGATTTTTAAAAATATAGTTACCTACTTATTACGTAAAAAGCACATCAGAAACCTCGGAAAAATTGCGAGATTTTCGATTTCTGGACTAGTTATAAATTGGTCATACAAATATCTAAGGAACTCTCTCGGAAAGTTTTTCTTATTTGGTTGAAAAATATCTGTCTGGCAATGTCTAACGAAGATAGAGAACAAAGACAACACTCAAAACCTTACAATTATAGAACACAGCCAAAACTTAATTTTGTATTAGAAAGTGTGTCCATTTAATTTCTATGTAGGTACTTATGTATTTTCTATTGTGTAGTGGTAATCTGCGCAAAGTCCATCGGGGATATATCGCAATCGCCTTCGTTAGTTATTTTACTGCCAAGCAATATCATGTAAACCTTACTGCGTTCCATTTTGGAGGGCAACGTGTCTATAGAAATTGTGGAGTAAAAGATATAACTCATCTTAAGTCTTATATTAGGCTACTTTTATATTAGTAGACTTAGGCTACTAGGGAGTGATTTAGGTATTTTTTATGTTTAAATAGTTGCTTGGTTTTGTGCTGTTTAAGTTGACGTATTGCTTCATATCAGGCGCTATGTCGATATTTTATCTTTCAGAACACCATCGAAATTTCAAACCTTATTAGTATTATTATTAAAAGAGATTTTGTGTGTAGAGTGGGTTCATGACTATTTCCATGTAACTACAATTTACGCGTTGATTTGAACTGATAACTATAGGTGATTTTAGATATTTCAGATTTATTTTTATATATACATACATACAATCTTATAAGTAGGAAAACAATAGTAGTATACCTAAATAAAAGTATTACTTAGGTATTAAATAAAGTGACGGAACGTGTAACGTAGCAAATTAAATTGTTCAAAAAGAGAAAAATAAGTTTTTATACACTAACCTTATAGGAATTTAGGCGCTTGACACACTGGGAACTTTATTACACCGAATGACGAAAATTTACAAAATTAACGTTGCGGTCGGGCTTTTTTTGCTTTTGGAAAAAATACTATTTTTGGTATTTATTTGAGACGTTATACCCATTAATTTGGTTTTAATGGTGTTTGCCGGAATCGGTCTTTATTTTGAGATAAACCACGTTAAAATTAAAGTTAGTTCATACAACACATTAAATTAAAAAACAATAAAAAAAAATTTTTTTGGCGGGAAAATGTTCCCGAAGCATTGATTTTTTTATTTATACTATCGAGTCGACATATCGACACAGGTGTCCAAATTATTAGTTTACATTTCAAACACATTAATTTAAACAAATCAGATACTGCCAGAAGCGTCTTGAAATTCTCTTGAGAATAATGGGCTTAAACAAGTACAAGTAACGCGGCACTTCATATGCCGAAGCGTAAACAAACGCACTTAGGTAATCTGACACCCGTTTTCCCGCCAAAATCGTAAATGTGAGTCGCCAAAAGTGACGCAAGCGGCTAAACTCTATCGGAAAGAGACAACCGAAACATAAGACGGGAAAGGTGCAATGCGAATGATAGGATATCATACCCGATTAACTATTTTAACACGCTTTTTTGAAGTAAATAATTTCTCGAATTGAACAAGAAAATATGTTTTGAAGGTAAAAACGTTAACATTTAATAAGGCTGCCCTTTGCTCTGCGTGTTACAATACATCGTTTTTTTTTCCTTAATTTTTTTTTACTTTTCTAAGGTTTATTGTAAAAATTGTGAATGTTATTAGGAATTATAACATTACTTACTTTTAATTGTGGTTATTTTATACAACCTTTTGACTACTTACCAATATGTCATCACAAAAATATTTGTGGAATTATATTATGTGTATTCGTAAAAAGGACTAAATCAAAAATCAAGTCTTTGTCTAGTTCTCAAAGTATTTTATCCTAGTTTACCTAATCTATGACTAAATAGACACGGATTTCAAACACAGACATGCTAAAGATGGCCTATGACCTCCAAAATTAAATCATACAATAAATTTAAATCCGCGTTTTGACATGCCGAGTCAATTATGTAAATTCTAATGTGAATCTTACGAGTTTTACAAAGTTACATATGAGATAAGCCAAGTCTTTGTTATAAATTATGGATTTATTGATTTTACATAATAATCGAGATTGCTGATGAGTCATATACTGATATAGGTAATTGGCTAATCACTTCACAGATTTAACTAGGTACGATTCACTAACTGCGCCCCCCGGTGTAACCCAAACTTCAAACCCAATAATTAATAACTTTACCGGGTTAAAGAATACCTATTACTTCACTACCACCACGTATTTACCACGTACCACGTATTTAATTTCAATCTAAACAGGTCAGTTGTTACAAAGATACGTGGGACCAAACATACATAAGTATAATCACACAAACTGTCGTCTTTATATATTTGTGTGATTATCCGAGCCGAAAAGCTGTTAAATTTTTGGGGAAATTTATTCGTGATACTTTTTGTTAAACATTTCCATATTTAATGTTTTATCGTAAATGCCCAGAGAGATTCACAAACCCCTAATTTATACCTACCTTTCGATTCCTAAAATGGGCAGAAGTGATGTCATGCTTTAATTTTGATAACTACCTGAGGACCACTAAACCGAAAATCCCCGCGTTTTGTGAAGATTTAAAAGAAATGTGTGAGATGATAATATCATACAAATATTATAATGACAGAACGTAGTCTATAGAGTTTTAGATAACAGCTGACAAACTCTGTGGTAGTGTTAGGAGTCTTGGCAGAGGCCGCGTGGGGAAGTACTTACCACATCTTTGCCAGTTATTCTACCGCCAAGCAGACATTACTGTGTTCCGACAGACATTACATTATAACCAAACATTACTGTGTTCCGGTCTGAAGGGCAATGTTTCCAGAGAAATTACAGGGCTTAGAGGTATAACATCTTAGATCTCTGGGTGACGAGCGCAGTGCAGTGCCAGGTAATGATTTGGACTCTTCATGTTTCAATAGCTGCGTGTCACTGTGCTGTTATGTGGCAAGCATGTTGTTTACCATCAGGCACATGTCCTGCTCGTCTTGTCACTCTTTATTTAAAAAAAAACACATTTTGTTCAATCATTTACTATTAATTATTTACATAATACGAAAAAACAAAACCGACTTCAATTTATGATTGCAATTAAATTGTTAGATAATTTAAATAATAAAAATGGACACACTCGACTAAATGTTATAAGGATATCTTTAGTTTCACATATTTGTATAAAATTTTAGTTTTTTGTTAAAATTTCAGAAACCGACAGACCGAATGCATTAAAATATGATTGTGTATGGGACCACGTCTGAACTATGATCTACCAAACAAAAAATTAACCATCAAAATTGATTCACAATTAGTAGAGCTATCCCGTAAGCACGTAACATATATACAAAAAACATAGAACCGAATAGAGAATTGGGTCCTTTTTTGAAGTCGGTTAATTATGGAAGTAATATATTTCTATATGTCTATATAAAAAGCAGTGGAACATGTCAACGTCCGATTTCTCATAAGTGAGGGCGTCAAAAGTCAGATGTCACACTTGCCTACCCGGAATTTGCTATCGTGGTGGATTATAGCCTTGATTCTCTCTTTGTGACAGAAAGTTCCTAGTTGCAGCAGTGATAACATAAAGTGCACTATTTATTATTACGCTTATTATGTTGGTTGTTGTAATTAAATACTCGTATTGATTATGATAAAAGTATTTTGTATGTATGTTACGCGCCTACGAGCATTTATTAATTTACTGCTTGACTAAAGACTTTATAAAGGAGGCTCCATTCCTTTATATGCCCACAGCTGGGCCTCGGTGCATTGTCTCACAACGAGAGGGTCAAACCCATATTCCACCAAGTGCAGGATGACATATGCCCCCGAATAAAATATTTCTTGATATATATTGATCAAAGCCATAAACTTGTTCAGCCACACTCAGAAACTACTCAGACTTTGAAACACTACGGTTTTATGAAATCACATGTTCTCGTCACAGCGCCACTAGCACTTTTTACCTAGAAAAATCTGGACAAATTACGAACTCATTAGTTAATCCAATAACGCGTTTGTTACATGTTATCTATTGGTATAATAGACACGTGGTAGTATAATCTATCGCTATAAATCTGTTTTTAACTATATGCAATTAGGGAATTAACGCCACTTAAACTAAATACCAAACCAAATATATCGCTCCAAGTAAAATTAATAGCAGTTGCCCAATTTAATAATTAGAAATTGCCTCGATCTAGGCAAAACAAATTGGCTTTAGCTAATTAACTGCGAAATATTGACTAACTGTGGTATTTGGTTGCAGACGCGATTATTTGACTAATTGGACATCTGATTCGTAATAAAAATCTTACGCGACTTTTATTAGTAAACGAAATTGAAAAACTTTTAGCTCTATTAATCTACTTTCTACGTTTGCGAGTTAATGTCTAAAGTACTACTCAATAAATATATTTTGTATTGTACTAGGATACTAATAAGATACAAGCGAATCGGGTCTTTTATGATTTTTTTGCTAACAAACACTCGCTCAAATTTGTTTCTTATGGTAAATGATTATCCTTCCTAATGTACCTAATAAACTATTCAAATTAACATACTTTTGTGGCATAAGCCAAATTTTATGTGATTCTTTTATGGTCATAGAATTTGTTGACAAAATTAAACAACTACAAAAATTGTGCTACACATCATTCCTAACTAACTACTTACGCTTAACACATCTCAATTATTCATAAGCCGATGAAGGTTTGGGAGGTAAAATTAAGAACTGTTGTATGTGGGCTTGAACATCTTGTTACATGTAGCTTTATCTATCTAATCCAACGGAAATAACAATTTCAAACCCCAAAATATAACTGGAATAATGACACATTCAGCTCAACTCTGTTTGCCATATTCTAAATATTTACTCAAGGCATATGCGGGCCAAAAAGCTGTCATACTTTTGAAGTTAAATCGGTCGATATTTGTGACGTCAATAGAACGCGTAGCGGGGAAAATTGTAGTGTTATTTGAATACGGAAGTTTGTCCAGTATCATGATTAATTTAAAAAAAATGAACTAAGATACAAACACAAAATACATACTTAGATACAAGAATAAGGATACAATTTAACGAAGATACAAGAACAAGATATTTACAACGAAAAAGATATTACAGAAGAGACGTGAAATTGAAGTTACTCAAACATTTTGTCATCCTGGTATTGAAAACTAGCTCTCGTATTTATATATCGACAGGTTATTATAGAGTATATCTGAGACCAATTGGCATTGATCCCTTTGTTGAAGAAAAAAATACCGCTTGACACTATTATTGTTCAAACTGACATTTTTTTAACTTAAAAATATGGCAGGAAAATTTGGTGCCGTATTAAAAGATCGTCTTAATTTTTTTAAATACGAGTAGAAATAGAGCCTACTCTTAGTAGGTCTTAATGTAACTGTAATATCTTACCAGTAAAATTTAAAAAAATCCTCATAACAAGTTCCTTATCTTATTTCAAGCACAAGTTCACTGCACTTCATTCACAAAAATTAAAACTAGATCACTTCGTTTTTCGAAACGCACTAAATTAAAAAATTGAATTTACGCGCGGATTTTCAATCAATTTAAAAACCTTATCATGAAGTAGTAAAGTCGTGATTCGCGTATCCCGCTTTTTTGTTTAGATTAGCGCGTGAATGCGTGGTCGCGGCACCGCGTTTGACGCAAGTTTGCGCCCGCGCTTACCTACAGTGTATTCGCGAGTGGGTGACATACGATTTGGGTCAATCTGTCAAGTTTCCTTTTTCAATTTTCCATATTTCCAAAGTCAGATGGCCTAGATCCTTTAAGTCTGGGTTCCGTGACTTTTATGACACACTTATAGATTTTTAAGTTTGTAAAATTTACGGTATCTATAGTCATTTTAATTTGTGTTGATGATTCAGACCACAAATCTTATAAATTTAGTAACTTGGTATAAATTCAATAAAATTATTGTGATTTGCTTGGAGACGAAGTATGAATAGAAAATAAATTAAAAAAAATGGATATTCGATTTTCTATTCGTAATGCGTCCAATCCGAGCATTGTTTTGTATTTTGTGCAATTACTTAAGTTTTTTTCTCTAAAATAATCGATGTTATCTATCTACATGGAAACGATTATACATAGTTCGAAATCTAAAATGTTGTCTCTAGGGCTAAGTAAGGATATTTTTTTAAATGTATGCATAAAAACATAGTAGTATACTTGTTCCCAGCATACTTGACTCCTGCCTATTACAGCATCATATCACGCAGCTAATGGAACATGAAGAGTCCAAATCATTACCTGACATTGTATTGTTTTCGTCACTTAGGTGACAAGCTATTGAAGATGAAGATGATAATTTCTCAATGCCCTGTAAAAATTGTATACAAACATGTGTTGTACATTCGGTTTATGGACAATTCAGAGGCGTTTAGCATAAATAAATGGTTAGTTTTGTATGAATAATTAAGACTTAGACTAAAAAAATTACACTCTGGACCACAATGTCTAACATAAAACGCAGCATGATTCACTTTCACTGCTAACGAATTACTTTCCGTTTCGGAAGAATGTGCATTTTATCGTTTGAAGCAGACAAGATGCATCGCTATAAATTATGGAGGAAATATAAATTCTAGGAAACTAAACTACTCTGTCGTGAGTGTTGAGAGGTCAATCATTATAATTATAATAATACATAGATTTATGACTACATATCAATAATTCTCATTTTAATTGGGCAGAATGTTTGTGTAATAAGTGTGTCAACGTTTTAATTTTAATATTTTTTATAACATTTTTTAACTAATTATACGCGCAGTTATGACGAATCACCTCATACTCATCTTCATTAACCCTTGCATTGGCAAGTTTTTTTTTCTGTTATATGATTTATATTTGTTTTTTTCTTGATCTACTATGATACTAGAAACCAAAAAAAATGCAAAAAAAAATCTGAATATTTTACTTTTCGAGAAAAATTATGTACTCCACGAAGTACCTTGCCAATTACTGTATGATCTACATTATGATGTGTATGTACTCCGTGAAGTACCTTGCCAATAATGAAATAAAAACATTTTACAAAGAATTTTTTTTTATTGTTCTGAAACTATAAATTATTGGTTGTGAAATTGACGAAAGCAGTTTCGGTTTTTTTTTCTCCCACAACAAAGCAAAAATGCATGTTGCACTTGATGCAGTATACTTTTGTTCGCCCGTCTTTACAAAACTTACAACATACTTTGCTCGCAGTTTCATGAAAGTGGCCTATTCCATCATATCGGACACTATCCACCGGCCTGACAACGGATGGTTTCAGGATTTTTCTTTCATCTTTTAGTCTCTCCATACTGCTATTATTAGTAATTTTGCCTGCTTTACAAAGTCCTTCAAAAAGTTCAAGACGAAATTCTTTCAGAGACTTTTCAGGTCTTTTGTCTCGCCTGTACAGAAGCCATCCGTTGTTGATGCACATATCTAACAACTGTGCAAAAATGGTCAAATACCATCTTCGGCTTTTGAAGGGTATCCTATAACAGCGAAATCAGCATATCTGCGAGGTTCACCCCTCCCATGTGCTTGTTGTAGTGTTTTACCACCTGAGGGAAATCGACGTCAATCTTTCTTTTGTGTTCCTTTGAATACCTTTTGATTTTTTCTATTGGATGCAAGTTCACGAACGAACTAATCAACGTCACCGCCTTATTGTCGTTTCATTTAACCCCGAATTTCATGAATTGAGTGCAGCAAACCGACAAATGCGCGTCGATGGCTGTATTACTTTACTCAACCAGCACAATAATGAAGGGATTTTCAATTGAAAGTTTTTACGAAAAAACCGAAAGAACCGGGATTAAGTACCGAAAATACCGGTTCCTAAACCGACGCTAATTTCCGCGATTTCCCGGTACTTTCGGTTTCGGGATTTCCCGGGAGTATTCACTAATGGAGATGGAAAAACCTCTTGAAAAGTTGGTGTTAGTGGTAGGTATTTCAATATTATGGTCGGAAGCATTATCGGGATCGCTATTTAAAATGTCGAGTTGTTCAAATGAAGAGTCCAACGAGGGTGGCTCAGAGCTGGAAAATGAGGGTGATGCGGGAATGGTAACTGATATTCGATTGCCATGGTGTAGAATTTGCTCCTCATCAGGATCAGAACTATCACCGGAATATGCATTTTGGGTAGGAACCAAAGCCAAAATTCTATGCGCTCTTGTTAGGTTCAAGCACTGCAGAACAAGAAAAAATACACACTTGTAAGTGAACCACCACCATTTGCAACATCATTAAACACAATCAAATTTCGAATATTCATTTTGTTAGTTAGTAGGCAGTGTACTTCGTGTATACCGTAATCATATCGAATTGTTCACAGCATATTTGGCAATGGGATTCATGGAGTACACACATTGTTTTCATTGAATAAAGTAGTGGTTTTGACCGTCTGATATAAAACTACTATTGATTGTTGTTATATACTTTATGTTCTTGCCAACAAATAGTGATTCCATACAAAAGACGGTCAAAAACACACAAAAAAACGATAACTAACTTACCCGATGCGTAGGCGCAGCTGATCGTTTCGAAACCATTTTAATTATGGCAGTAATTTTAAATGTTACTACTTTCAATATTTTTCCTATCAAAATATAATATATGTACTACCTTTTAGAATTAATAAATGGTAGAAAAAATAAATACAGAGGGTTCTAGAATTTTGGAAACTTAGTGTACTTTGCCAAGTACGCTACCAATTTAAGGGTTAAAATTGTTATTAATTATTATAAACGGCCTTATTTACAAGAAATCAGGTATTTGAATGAAGTATCTTATGATAGGCTTGGAAGAAATAGGGATTTTGCAACACGACCGAACAAAAAAAATTTTGGGACTAAAATCGTAAAAAAAAATGTATACTATAATGGAAGTGTCGCATAAAAACTGCTCGTTACCAGTCTTCCCTAAATTATTTTTCAGATGATCGTACCATAAATATTGAAATTAGGATTTTTTTTGCAAATCATGTTGCTTCTATATTATCCAAAGGAACTTCGTTCCTACCTGGTCCCATGACATCACAACTTCTTTTCGTGCAATTGCATTCAAATCTTCTGGTATAACAAAAATCGATCAGTTTGTTAACATCGTCATATATCTTCAGGATATATTATCACAAAGAAACTTATTTGACAGAAGATATATTATGTCTTCATCCCACTCCCTTCACCCCTTCTTCGCCTAATTTGGGAATAAATACCTACCATGAGCACAGTATTCAAAATATCTAAACAAGACTTTCAGGGATCAAACACTGAAAAATGTATCATATTGTTTCGATGAGTGTTAATTTAGAAAAAAACAGTTTACTAAATTGTGCGTCTTGTATTGGCAATGATAGGTATCGTGTGTAGTTGTTAAAATTTTGTAGATGTATACATTTTCTTATTAAGCGTAACGTAAAATAATATAATTTATTGTGAAAAAAGGAAAACCAACTGCAATTTTAAATTAAATTCAGACGTTCGACCAAATTCATATTTTTAGGGAAATCTACCATTCCATCATCCAGATAAAGATAGGCAATATATTTTGTTGATTTTTCAAAAACTGACATACCGATTTCAATAAAATTTAGATGGAATCACCTCCGAAGTACTACCAACACCCAACCCACTCCACCATCCAAAAAAATGTAACTAGGTATATGGTATTTACAAGTATAATAAGTACTTTTAACTACTAAGTGTTAAGTAAATAGTTACTAAGTATAATGAGTGTAGTAGATAAGTAAATATTTTTAGACTAACTTTCTAAAAACAAATGACGTAAAGTCCCAAGTAATTATAGGGTAACCTTCAAATTACTATGTCAATAACAAATCTCTCGTCTTTCTTTGAAGACTCGACCTTGTCTACCAGAGGCGTACACCCACTGCAAATTAATTTTACACACAGTACAAGACAACGAAGACTTACGCACTGATAATGTTTAGGTGACGATTGTTCACATAGATAATTATACATAGCCTACTAATGTTATAAACGGAAAAGATTGTAAGAATGTATGTTTGTTACTCTTTCACACAACTACGGTTTTGGATGAAATTTGAAACATAGATAGATTATATTTTGGAATGAAACATAGGCTATGTTTTTTCCCGGGAAATTAACAGGATCAGCAACTACGCCGGTGAACCCCGGGGCACTGCTGATACCTCAATAATTTCAAAAATGGGTTTGTGTTAGGTTTAGTTTGTTAAGAATACAATATTCGTGTCTTGCATTTTTTAGTATGAAAACTAACGTGGTTATTATTACACATGTTAAATAAATACACGGGTAACTCACGTTTGATATAGTCAGTCCAGTCCGACTCAAGTTTCGATCGCGTCCGCCGATCTTTTTCAAGGAGAGTGAGCGCGCGTGTTCGCATCTCTTTTCACTGAAAATGAGCTGCGAACACGCGCGCGCACTCTGCCCATTGCCCATTTTATTTTTTAGATGATACCATAAATTATTTTTTTTTTTTTTTGCAAATTGTTTTGCTTCTTTGTTATCTGAAGGAACCTCGTTCGTACCCGCCCCTCTACCGCCTAACTAAATCGGCTATGGTTTTGCTTATGCTGTCTCTATCATTTCAAGCGAAAAGAAAAGAGACAGCAATATCAAAGCTAAGACAGTTTTAGTCAGGCGGTAGACCCTCTGGTGATGACACCACACCTTTTTAGGGTTCCGTAGCCAAATGGCAAAATACGGGACCCTTATAGATTCGTCAAGTCTGTCTGTCGTATGTCACAGCCACTTTTCTCCGAAACTATATATACTATAACTATTGAAACTTACCTAGTAGATGTATTCTGTGACCCGCATTAAGATTTTTATACAAAAAACAGAAAAAAAAATTGCCATCAAAACCATACGTGTGGGTTATCAATGGATAGGTCTTTTTGTGGTACTTATCTAACATTTTTTTTACGCGAGATACTTTCAAAGTGGTAAAATGTGTGCCCCCCCTGTAACTTCTAAAATAAGAGAATGACAAAATTTAAAAAAATATATGACGTATGATTACCATGTAAACTTTCGACAAAAATTGGGTTGAATGAGATCTAGTAAGTAGTTTTATTTTAATCCGTCATAAATTCACTATTGGTAAAACACTGATCAAAGTAACAACGAACTCCAAGAACTACTTCGGAAGCTATGTGTTCAAATCGCGAAAGCTTGAAAACAATATATACTTCGGAAGCCTTCATAGGCGGGTCTCACTCGCACTTTACTACTTTTGTTTTTTATTAAAGTGCCTAAGATGGCAGTTGGCCTCAACTGCAGCAGCTACGTACTGCCTACCAAACTTTTAGTTGCAGCAGAAGGTCTAGAGCTTAGGTCTCTACAAAATTTATTTACAAAATTACATTTTATTACGAAAAACATTGACCTGTTGTTTCTACACATATATACATATAATGGTATAGTGATGTGAAGGAAATTTTCGGGGACATACCCGACAGTGTCATAAATCATTACGTCATCTGATGACATAATTTACCCAACCAATGCCGGACGCCAGCATACTTTACTATATGATCATTCGAAGGCATGTGATGTAGGTGTTACCCGCGTAGTTTCCGTTCTCGTTGTTTAAGGGACAAAAAGTAGCCTATGTGTCTTCCAGAAACGTCTTCCAAATTTCAGCCTGACCCGTTCAAACGTTACGACGTAAATTAGCAACAAAAGAAATTATACATTTACGTATATGACATTAGTAGGAAAATAAATAGGCATTTTTATAATTAATAATAGGATTATAGGATAATCTTAGACTTCAGTATGTTGTATTTTTAACCCCCGACAAAAAAAAGGGGTGTTATAAGTTTGACGTCGATGTCTGTCTGTCTGTCGGTCTGTCTGTCTGTCTGTCTGTCTGTCTGTCTGTCTGTCTGTGTGTGTGTCTGTCTGTGGCACCGTAGAGCTCAAACGGATGGGCCGATTTCGATGCGGTTTTTTTTATTTGAAAGTTAATATCCGTGCGGGTGTTCTTAGCTATGTTTGGTTAATATCGATTAAAAAATGGCCGCCTCCACAAAATGGCGGACAAAATATTTCTTCACAACCTACCTCAATATGGGTATCAAATGAAAGGGCTTGACTAGCAGAGTACTAAACGCTATAACAAATTTCAGATTCAAGATGGCCGCCACCACAAAATGGCGAATTATATAATATTTTTCACTACTACCTCAATATGGGTATCAAATGAAAGGGCTTGATTAGTAGAATACTTTGCACTATGATAAATTTCAAATCCAAGATGGCCGCTACCACAAAATGGCGAATTACATTTCCTTTTTCACAATTCCCTTAATATGGGTATCAAATGAAAGGGCTTGACTAGTAGAATGTTGTACAGATAACAAATCTAAGGTAGTCGGGGGTTAATCAAAATTTTTAATTTTGTTCTTGTATTTAATAAGTATTGAGTACCAGCATTTTTGTAAAATATGTGATTTTATTTCCATTTTTTTCTACTTCTTTATTGCGCGTTTTGCGCATTTATTTTGACTTGTCAACACATTGCTTTCCATCCTAAGATTTTACTGAAAGAAACGCTATCAGCGATAATCCCGCCTACTGTTAAAAATACAACAGAATTATTTATAATTGATACTTTTTAATCTTATGTGTATATTTTTTTTTTTTTTTTTTTTTTTTAATTCTTCTTGGCTTGAATATGTTATGTTAAGTAATAAAAGGGAATTGTTTAAAATTATATCGTTAATTAGTTTTATGCATTTTTTTTTTTTTGGTGAGTCAACTACTAGTTTACTTTGTCTGTACTTTCGTCAGCGGTTGTCGTTTTGTAGTGGTAGGAAGTTTCTGAAACACTTTTTTTAAATAATTGTCTGGCAAGTGATCATTGTCACCCGGAAACTCTTCATCATCGCACAGCGGTTAATTACGGAGCGATGTTACAGCAAATCGACCAATTAAAGTACATCGAAAGCGTAGCAACTAATAGCGGGTATCCATGCAGGAAAGTGCGGGCTCGATTCCGGGATGCACCTAGTTAAGTCGATATTAGGTAACGTCTTCTTATCCGTGACGCCGGGGTGGAATACGAGAGTTATTTTTTATGTATCTATTATCTATATATTACCAGCGGCCCGTTCCGGCTTCGCTCCGATAACCTAGATATCGACTGCAACGCCATCTGCCAGGCTGATTTGTGAATCTAACCTCTCCAAGGCGCCACCCAAACGTATACAAAATCATTCAAATCCATCCAGCCGTTTAGGAGCAGTTCACTGTCAACACACGTACAGATAAATTATATATCTAAATTTAGAGTGACGGTACGAGCAGGTCATGTGCCTGATGGTAAGCAATATGCCTGTCCATAACAGGACAGTGAAATGCAGCTATTGGAACACGTGATGAGTCCAAATCAATTCACTGCGTTGGTCACCCAGAGATATAAAATATTTTGTATTTATTCCCTGTAATTTCACTGGAACACAGTGATACTTTAACATTAAGGACTGCTTGGCGGTGACTAACAAAGTTGTGGTAGGTACTTCGCCAGGCGGACTCTGCAAAGAGTACTATCGCTACAAAAGTTTTGGAGTACAAAAAACTTGAGGTCAATCTACCTGAAGACAAAGTACGTTGGTGTCGCTCTCTCATTAATTTAACTGTTTATTGAAATTCATAAATCCAGTGCTGGCTTTTAGGCGACAAGAGGGTATTCCGCCTCACTAAAATTGTCTTAGCTTTGATATAGCTCGCTCTTTTATTTTCGCTTGAAAATATAGAGACAGCAATACCAAAGCCAAAATTTTGTCAGCCGCTAGAAGGGTGGGGCGGCTTCCCGCGTTGGTAGGTACCTATTACAAGGCGTTTGATTTGAAAATCTATTTATTTATATCAATCTGTATGTCACAAAAATATAATATATGCTAAGGTATTCAAAAATTGTCATGTCAAATTTTTATGTTTTACTTTACCCCTTTCAAATAATACACTTATATAATAATACAATCAGAATTTTAATATGTGAGTGAAGGGACGAGCGAAATATGCGCCTGATGGTAAGCAACATGCCTGCCACATAACAGCACAGTGATGGAACATGAAAAGATCAAATCACTGCCTAGAACTGCACTGCGCATGTCACCCAGAGATGTGAGATGATTTATAGGCGCATGTAGAGTCCAAATCATTACCTAGCCCTGCACAGCGCTCGTCATCCAGAGATCTAAGATAATATATCTCTAAGCTGTGTGTAACTGTTCAAGTGTCTAGGAATCTAGGTGAGTCTAGGTACTATGCTACGTACGTACCTACGAGATGATAAATTGATTTGTCTCTTTGTCATGTAATTTCTCTGGAAACATTGCCCTGCAATCCGGAACACAGTTGCAATGTTTGCGTATTACTGTTTGCTGCTTGGCGGTAGATATAATAAATCAAAAGATGTGGTAGATTCTACAAAGAATCCTACCACTTTTTCACAACTCTATTCACATTCATATTTTGGTTGTGCTAGTACCCTAGTAGGTACTCTAGAAGGATAATTGGCGAAAAATAAATGGAGAAACCCGTCACGCCCAACAGGTAAAGCCCGAGGAATTTTGTCAAAGATAATCATCGGAGTATGCAGATTATTTTGTGTACCAGATGATTAGCATAGAATTTGGTTTTTATGAGTGTTGTAAAGACCATAGAACTACAAATTCGAATGACTCACTTTCTTTCCCAATCGAATCACTGATTAAATTAGTTAAACGCGTGTCAGATCATTATAATTAGATTATAAATGGCAAAGTATTCAAATTTATTTGCTTTAGGGAGCGCTTAATACAGTATGCGATCGGAAGCTATGTATGTTTTAATGGCGAATTTTAATGATTAGATTTGTAGAGAGCTTATGATATTTTAGGTTAAATGAAATTCATCTTATGACGATTTATCGACCTTTCTCACTACGTTTACATACTTAAATCGTTTCTCTCTGAATTAAACAAAGTGTAGATACCTACGATTTTGTATTTATCTACCAACAATTAATTGACTTATTGACTGGCTTCGTAGCTTAGCGAGTTTGATTCCCACCCAGGGTAAACGTTGTGTAGAACACGTTGAAACTAGATATGATGACACCTAAATGAAACACAGCTGGTGGCGGTTGGAGGCGTTAGACTGTATATGGTCAGCATGGCGTGTAATAGGACAGGCATAATGTCCAGCAGTACAAGCATCTGACTTAAAAAAAAATTGACAGTCATAGGAACTGCCGATAGAAGTGAAATCTAATAACTCAGAGTTTGATACGTTTGACGTGGACGTGAGCATGGTCAATAGGAAATATTGATATGTGTTGTGTTATATTGATATGTTTCTAGATGGCTAATGGGACATGTTGAAATGTTTCTAGATGGCCAATGCTCCCGAGTTTACCCGAAGATTTCTTATCATTCTCGGAGCGTTATGCTAGAATTCAATTCACAGCCCACCAAAAATCTGTCTGTTGCGCGCCAAAAGAAGTTTTCATTTCAAAATCGTGAAGGAAATAGTCGTGAGGAAACCGGCATGTTTCGAGAATCTTCCGAGGTTATGCATCATCCACGATCCACATCATACACTGAGTCAGCATGGTGTTTTTTCTAAATATAGTGTGATAAGACGAGCAGGACATGTGCTTGATGGTAAGCAACATGCCTGCCACACACCACAGTGACACGCAGCTATTGAAACATGAAGTGACCAAATCATTACCTAGCACTGCCCTGCGCTCATCACACAGAGATCTAAGATGTTAGGTATATCTCTAAGCCCTGTAATTTCTCTGGAAACATTTCCCTTCGACAGTTTGTACATAACTGTTTGTAGGCTGCTTACGCTAGTTATATTGATGCCCAGCATTGGACGAGTAGGTACGAGCTAACGATATTGATGATGATAGAAGAAGCGAGTCGGTGACATTAAATCTTAAACGGCAAAAGCACACTTTGTATCCATTAAAATACCGACATTAAGCTTTTTTGCAACGATGTCCGGAACTTAACAAGTACCTAACCCTGTGTTAGGTTTATAGCAAGTTAAAATGAAAGTGGTTTAGCAAATCAGTTTGTTTACTGCCTCTGCAACTAGTCTACACTTTACAGTTATTACTGACTATTCTTATGCCGGGTAATAATTTTAGAGATACCGGACGTTTATTGGTTTCGCCAGACGCTGGGCCAGACGGTTGCGCCACCCTGTACCACGTCCGTAACTAGATTACTCGGATCTCAGATCGTGTTAGAAAATCAATGAAAATTCTATTTAAGATAAGTGGGCAATCAATTTACAGGGAAATCTAAATGGTGCGGTTAGTTAGATCATATTTTACAAACTTTGCGCCATTTACGGCGAACCACATCTTACGAAATTATTAATAATAAAACTATTTTTCTAGTTTTCTAGTTTTCTCATAATAACCATAATATTTAGAAGTATAAGTACAGTGCAATACTTTTGGACAAAGGTGCAAAAAATAAGATTTCACGTACAATAATAACAGGAGTTGCCAAAATGAACACCCGTGTCGTGCCCGTGTCGGTGCCAGACGGTGGAACTAAAGATCTGTGAAATAGTCAACTGTCAAATATCATTTCCAAACAAAATGTGGTGTAACTTTCTGTGAGCAAATAAAAAATTGTTCCCATAGACTACAGGCCCGTAAACTAAATTTATGGGTCGTATGATACACCAGGTCATTTGATTATGTACGTCATTAGTACCATACAGTTTCAATACCTCTTCTAATCCATTATTCCGCAAGGATAAGGAGAAATGATCGAGGGTTGCAATCCCCCCTCTTCAACCTGCACTCAGTTGGACAACTTACAAATGACGGCGTAGTGCTGAATCTTATAATTTTATACCCTTCTATCATCTTACATAGGTCTCCTGGTGTATCATACGGGCCTCTATAGGCCCGTGAATAAAAGTAGACTACTCTAGTGTAATCATTCTTTGTTTGCATTACACATGCTCCTGTAATTTGTTGTTTAGTTTCGAGCTTACTGCGGTATATTCTGCATAGATCATTGTGTAATGTGCAATTTTTAATTACAACAGTAGTCACTCACAATATTCTCTTTCACCTTTAAAATATTTAGAAGTGAATGCGGGTTTGGAACTTACAACCACCATCGCTTTTTACCGCTTTTTCGCCGTGATCTTCAGTGTTTAAGACCGTACGTTGTGGCCTTACACTTATATGTATAGTTTATGGGTGGTCTAAAGCAAAAATATATTTGAAGTGCTTTGTGTAAGGTCGAATTATAGTAACAAAATCAGAATTAAATTAACTAAACATAAAACCAATTTATCACAAAGTATTTGGGTCCTATATACAAAAACTATAAATCTATAACGATTATAAATCAACCCAGCCTAACCCAGTCGTAAATAAATAACTAAATCATCCTTATGGCATTGTAATAAAGCAGTTTTTAGATTGTAGAACGTGTTAATAAATCCAGCACATATCAACAGCATTAGTTTGGAATTAGGCGATGTGGTAACGGAACAGCGCCTTTTGCGGAGGGCGACCGTACGGTTAGTGATTGAAATCCTGTGTAGACCGCGCCACCAGCGAAGTACAAAGGCCGAGTTATGGAACTAAGTTACATTCAAGCAATCATGTATCTCAATCACAGGAGAAACTGACAATGGCGCCATTCGTTAATGGTGACGAGTCGTGGTGCGAAATCTAGTAGGTGCCTTATTACTAGCAGAATAGTAACGGTTTTTATAAGCATTTTTCTTATTAATTATTGCGGGTTTAATTTAAAATGGTTTTACTTCAAAGTGGCGATGCGATCAGTTGCTGGATTTGTCCAGTTGCTAGAGGCGTTTTACAAAACTTCACGATTAACGTAGAGTAGTTCTAATGACCTAGTAGCTAGAATATTCGCTTTTACAACCGTAATGTCATACTTAAGTTTGAACCCCGCCATGTGCAGATTTGACATTACCACTGGCTTAAACTGTCAAGAAAAACATCGTAAGGAAACCGATATGTTTGAAAAGACACCTTTTGAGAAAATGGTGTATCGTCTGCCAATCCGTACTTAAAACAAATTACTTCCTCTCCATAAGAGAGGAAAGTATTATCTGGTTTTTATATTATATTATATCCATGGTAGGTATCATGTTTGCCTTTTGATGTGAAAATTTGTCTTGAGACTCGAGTGCTGGGTATGACACTGAAATTCATTTACACATGTCTTTTAGGTGTGTATGTCACCGTAAAAATGTAAAAACCGTCAGATTATAATCTAACGACGTCAGATTATAAACTAACCTCACCTACTCTAAGATTATAATCTCACGCATTAGATTATAATCTAACGGAGTTGGTAATTTTATGGTAAGATATCGTAAAATGCATGCAAGAGCAGCCCACTAAATGCTCCCCACTGCTGGGACTCGGGACTTTCTCTCGCAAGGAGAGAGTGACGGCCATAATCCAAGACGCTGCCCAAGTGCGGGTTGGGAGATGACATCGAGATTCTATATAAGTACCTACATGTTTCTATGGTTTCCTCACGATGTTTTCTTTTGTCGTTTTACGTTAGTGACATGATGCACATGACTTCGAAAAGACAGTGGTGCGCGTGGTATTTGAACCTGGAGCTCCGGACTGGTAGTTGGCATTCTCCAGACCAGCCGTATCTTTTAAAAAAACATAGCGTCATTTTTTAATATTTGTCTTGTCCACTCATTATAAATCCTAATGTTGGCTGGAAGAGATAGCTTTCACCAATAAAACCGCCAACTGTTGCACTAGTTTCAAAGTTTATTTCTAATTATTTTGGTGAAGGTACCATTTTTGTTTTTGTGTAAAGGGTATTTTGTATAAAGATACGAGTATCAATCAATCTATCAATGGTAGATGGTACATGGAACTTCGGGGTTTCAAAGTACCTACTTGCCTAATAAATGTACCTACCTAACTGAATAATAGCCGCAAATTATACATCTATTGCATTACAGACATACGTCCATTTTAAAATATTATTCATGTAACCGTAGTTTTATTTAGAAATAACTAGCGGCCCATTCCGGCTTCGCTCGGATAAATAACCTAGATACCAACTGTAGCCCCATCTGCCGGGCTGATTTTTAAATCTAAACCATCCAGGGGCCTACCCAAACGTATACAAAAAAAACAATGAAATCAGAACAGCCGCTTAGGAGGATTTAACTAACAACAAGTACGTAGTTTCGAATGACGTTGTAGCGACAGGTCGTTGTGGCGAAAAACTTTTAGCGTGGTACGCTGGAGCGAAAAGTCTTTGAAGCGAATTCCACCATGGCGAATGACACTGCAGCGACAAACATGGAGGCGAAATTGTTGGAAATTACATAATTATGTAAATGTTGCTTTAAAACTATAAAGGTGAAATACAAGACAGAAAATAAAAGCTCAAGTTTAATCAACAAAAAACAACAGTTAAATTCTTATTACAATTTCTTTGATTGTCAGTTTTTAACAAAATTAAATTGTTATTAAATTATAACACATTAATATAAACGGGTATTTAATGCTATAGCTCGTATAAAATCAACAGTGTTCATTTTGTTTTTATTTTTTGTAATCTCTGCTAAGGCTTTTCCTTATTGTTTAATTTTTTTTTGGTGGTTTAATAATGACGACTGTTTGAAATTATATAATTATGTGTATGTTACATTAAAACTATAACGGTGAAATACAAGATAGAAAATAAAAGTTTAAGTTTAATCAACAACAAACAACAGTTAAATTCTTATTACGATTTCTTTGATTGTCACTTTTTAACAAAATTAAATTGTTATTGAATTATAACACATTAATATAAACGGGTATTTAATGCTATAGCTCGTATAAAATCAACAGTGTTCATTCTGTTTTTATTTTTTATAATCTCTGCTAAGGCTTTTCCTTGTTGTTTATTTTTTTTTTTTTTTTGTGGCGTCTGAGGCATTCTACCCATAATCCTTTCAATTTTATGAGCCGTTGTGTTCTGCTCTTCAATTATTTTTTTTATACAGCCGTACAGGCCTAGTCTCTTGTTGCCCAGTAAGGAATTCCACCTACGATGCCATGCTTCCACACTATTCTGAGTCCTTGGAAGCTGCAAATGATTATTTCTTTCAACAGACCATAAAGCAGGTGGAAAAAGGGGTTGTAAACGTGAAATTACAATTTTACCATTCGATTCACGGGATTTGAAATCTCCCAAAACGTAATATTTTTCGAAGTAATCAGTGACTGCTTCAGCTTCTTCAGGAAAGATCGTTTGTTTTAAATCGTTGAACACGTTTGGTATATCTGCTGGTGAAAGATAGGCCAAAGCTACATATTGTCGCATTTTAAGTGCAAACTCGCTGTCTGTGCCGTATTTTTGGCTGAGGCCTGTTTGTTGTATTTTTCTCCAAATACTTTGACCCAGATGAAAAAGGCAAGTTGACTGAAGCGTTGCTGGAAAAACAGTTCTCACTGCGTTTATAATGGCCAATTCCAAATCGGACAATATGTGCTCCGGGTTCAACACAACATTAAATTCCAAAGCATATTCCTTTAAACTGTTAAAAAATGTTACGTAACATTCTTCAGTCTTTCGGGGGAGAAACCCATATGCTAAAGGTAATATTCGCCTGCAATCACCAGTGCCAACTAAACCATGTACCGAAAATATTTGTGTAAATAATACTGGACAAGTTTGGAAAGTTCCATCAACTAACCAAAATGGTGAGTCGTTTAACATCCGTAGGTTATTTTCCGTTGCAAATAATAATAGACGATCGCTGCTATCCTCTTTAAATGTTACATTGCGTCCTAGGAAGCGATCACCATTAACATGTGTATATTTTTCAGGTATATTTACCACTTCAGCCAAGCTGTTAGGTTCTTTAGGCATTATCTTTTGTCTTTCTCTCTTAATGATCTGTCGCAGGGCATTGCTATTCGGAATTGCACTTGTGCTACTTGGAGGCACTTCAGATAATTCCTCCCTTATTATTTTACCGGGCGTATCATTGCTTTGTGCTGCTGCAGTTTTTAATCGATTCCTTAACATTATTTCGTTAACTCGGTCTAAAACATACACACACACTAATTAGATATACACAACATACTCGTCCAATAGTACTTGTAAATGAACCATAGTTTATCAACATATATATATAAGTTTTACTAGATGTCTGCCACGGCTTCGCCCGTGATTCTTGATTCATGCTCCGCTTCTATTGATAGTAGCGTTATGTTTTATAGCCTATAGCCTTCCTTGATAAATGGACTATCCAATAGAAAAATAATAATTCGATTAGGACCAGTAGGTACTCCCCGAGATCCTAGCGTTCAAACAAACAAACTCTTCATCTTTATAATATTAGTATATAGATTAAATTTATTATGTTAATAATTCATAATTAAACTTACCGGGTTCCGGTGCATGATTGTGACTGGACATTTCTTTTAACAAAATATATTCACTGCCAAGTAAACGACTATTTACGGTACTTTTGCATCCATTGTTTTTATTAACACAACACCAATAGTGCACATTGTTCTTGTTTTTATTTTGTTTCATTATGTACCCATCGATAACTAGAACAGTTTTTCCGTAGCGTGAAACTAATGACCGAAAAGATGCATAATTTTCACTCATTTCTTATATTTTGTTGTGACAAGAGGCACGGTCCAAGTGACAAGTTCTACAAAACTAATGCGTTAGTCAATAACATGGTATCGGTATAAAATATGCTTGCTGTTTTAAAAGATGGGTAGGTAAAACAAAACGTATTTTATGACTACCCTCCTTGACAATGCATTTTATATCGTGTTTAATCTAGTACAGAAAAGAATTAATGTTCTATTGGTTAAATACTATGTATGTAATTGTAGAATTAACTACTTATTGAAACGGGAAGAATATATTACACTATTATGTAAAGAAAATTACAATTATGTATACATAATTGTAAGTGTCTTTACATTGATTAAAAACTTAATTTAACTAAAAAACATAAACAAACATATAGTATGCTTACTTAGATTTAACTATCGTTTTACATTCTGTATTTTATTACACTTTTATAGTTTAAAAGTAGCATATTATAGTAGGTATCATTGAACTCTTAAAAACGGTATTTATATCAATGTATAGTATAGTAGTTTTTGTAGTGGTAGGACTCTTGGCAGAGTCCACCTAGGGAAGTAACACCTTTGCCAGTTATTCTACCGCCAAGCAGTAATGTGCAAACATTACTGTGTTCCGGTTTGAAGGGCAATGTTTCCAGAGAAATCATACGGCTTAGAGATATAACATCTTAGACCTCTGGGTGACGAGCGCAGTACAGTTGTAGGTTATGATTTGGACTCTTCATGTTCCAATAGCTGCGTGCCACTATGCTGTTATGTAACAGGCATGTTGCTTAGCATTAGACACATGTCCTGTTCGTCTCGACACTCATTATTTAAGGAAAAAAAATATAATAAATATACAAACGGCGCAAATATGCAACCCTCGGAAGTGGTTACATATTTGAGCCCTTTGGGGTTGAGACATTGGGACCGTGGGGGCCGGGAGCTCACCTCATCTTCAAAAGCCTATCCGAGCGCTTAGTCGACGCGACGCGGGACCAAAATGCTGGCGTTTATTTGGCCCAACGCATATTGCCATTCAGCGTGGTAATGCCGCCAGCATACTGGGTACGCTTCCGATTGGTAGTGGGCTTGAACATCTTGATTATCTATAGACCTACAGTGGTCTATAGATAATTCAGGTGTGCTTAGTGTAAGTAGTTAGTTAGGTTTGTAGTGTAGTGTATGTAGTTCTCATTGTATTTTAGTTTTGTTAATAAAGGCTCTGCCCAGATAAAAAAAAATATACATATTATAATAATAATAAATATATTTCATAGAAAGTAAAGTAAATTACAAATATAAATAATTAAGTACATACATATCCAATTTCTAACATTTTCGCCTCCATGTTTGTCGCTGCAGTGTCATTCGCCATGGTGGAATTCGCTTCAAAGACTTTTCGCTCCAGCGTACCACGCTAAAAGTTTTTCGCCACAACGACCTGTCGCTACAACGTCATTCGAAACTACGTACGGGACCCATTTATGGTAAGTAATGATGGATAAATAGATTAACTCTTTATTACACTTAATTACACTTAATTTAAAAACTTACACTTAACTTAAACTTAAAGACTAAAATTAAAGTGGCAATGTGGGACCTTATCGTTTAAAGCGATCTCTTCCAGGCGGGTTTTAAGTTAAGTGTAAGTTTTTAAATTAAGTGTAATTAAGTGTAATAAAGAGTTAATCTATTTATCCATCATTACTTTACATAAATACATAATATTCAGAAAGAAATGCCCATAGTCGCACGTCTTACGCTATGTAAGTGCAAGGTGTGTCAATCTAAATAAACGTTAAGTACTCGTAGGTAATGGTGTGATAACTTTGCTGGTCGCAGATTTCATTTCACACATAGACGCCAAGCCCAGCCAGTTACAAGGTTTCTGTCACAGAATAACACATTATACTTACAGCAAAAAATATTTAAACATACCCGTGCCCATGCATGTAGAAACATGTTGTATTTTAAAATGCGAAAGTAAATGAAAATACAATTTTGTGTGGAGTTCATCAAGCGTGATAGACGTAGGAAACTACACCGATTTGATAGTTTTTTAACCGACTTCGAAAAAGGAGGAGGTTCTCTATTCGACTGTTTTTTTTCTGGTTCGCGTAAGCCGTTTTAATACTACATAAATACATTTGGAATACGGCATTAAGTCTTACCGTAGTTATTTTTGGCTAGAACATCTCATTTTACAATCATGAGGCTATCTATGTGTGTAGGGGTAGGTTCGATTCCCGCCGACACTGAATATTTTTCTAAGCGCAAATGTACGAGTTTGTCATCAGTACTAACTTTAACGGTAAAAGAAAACATCGTGGGAAATCATATTCTAAAAAACTTATCTTTCGCTAACCCGCACTTGACGAGCGTAGCAGATTATGGCCTTGACTCTCTAATGAGGCTCCGATTCCTAGCTGTGGAAACAAGAAGTGGGCTGCTTATGACATCCACAGATAGTGTGACAACTAGACCCTAGATGTTTTACTATTAAATATAGATACTAGCCACACCCAGTGGTTTTAACACCGCACTTTCGTTCACATTATTTTCCCGTATTAACTTCCCGCAATAAATACAGCCTATGTGCCAAAAAGAACACATACCTACCTACTTAGGTTACTATTTACTACTCCAGAATAATCTGTTTTCCAAATTTAACCTCGATCCATTCAGCCATTTCGACGTGATTGAGCATCAAATATCCAAACTTTCACATTTATAACATTAGTAGATTTTTTTCGAATAGACATAATCTGAGATTAATCTCTGTGAAAAGTGACGTGCGTAGATTTTGTAAGTACGAGTATATCTAATAACGAGTTTAAATCTTGGGCTTAAATAGTCTCCCATTATAAAACACGATCCAAAATTACATAAGAACATTATCCAAGTATGCTCGATGAGTGATTACGCGCACAGTGGCACACCACATACCAGTCACCGTTCATCCACAATGCCAATCTCATCTGGTGCATAAATTGGTGTGGTCACTTTCACTCTCTAACTGTTATTAGAAACAACACGCAACTCGTTTGAGTGAGTACATCTGCAAATAATGCTGACCATTCCAATTAATTTAACAATGGAACAGGTATGTAGAAATGTTTTAACCAATCTCAAAAAAAGACGAGGTTCTTAATTCTGTTCAATGTTTTTGTTTGTGTGTAACGCGATAGCTCCGCCAATTATTAATCGATTTTGATGATTCATGTTATAAGTTTGCCGTCGATGTCTGTCTGTCTGTCTGTGTGTGTGTCTGTCTGTGGCACCGTAGAGCTCAAACGGATGAGCCGATTTTTTTTAATTGCAGTTTTTTTTTATTTGAAGGTTAATTAATATCCGTGCGGATGTTCTTAGCTATGTTTGGTTAATATCGATTTAAGATGGCCGCCTCCACAAAATGGCGGACAAAATTTTTCTTCACAACCTACCTCAATATGGGTATCAAATGAAAGGGCTTGACTAGTAGAATGTTGTAAAGATAACAAATTTGAGGTAGTCGGGGGTTAGTCAAAATTTTTAATTTTGTTCTTGTATGCAGAAGATTATACGAGTATTTCAGAGGTAGACGATATCGAGTCCCGATTGCATCTCACAGTATTTATTCCAGTGCAGATGTAGAACAAGTGGGAATAGACGGATGTACAAGATTGGCGTTACAGGTAGCTTTAACGGTAAAGGAAAACATCCCGAGGAACCGAGAAAATCATTTTTCGACGACTTGCGTCATCTGGCAATCCGTTTTTGGCTAGCGTGGTGTATCAGCTGCACAGGTAGCTATTTTTTGAAACCGAATAGATAAAAATCGATAAGCTAGTAACTTTACGGCGACTAATCGAACAAGAAGGCCGTGTTTGTAAAAGTTTCAGAAAATTGACAGTCATAGGAACTGCCGATAGAAGTGAAAACGTATAAATCTGAGCTTACTTTGAAAACTACGCGGGTGAAACCGGAGGGCGTGGCCGTGAGCATGGCCATCTAGAACTGCTGACACGTTTCTAGATAGCCGACGGGAAATGCTGAAGCATTTCTATATGGCTAATGGTCATGGTCCCGAGTTTACCTGAACATTTCTTATCCTTCCCGAGCGTGACGCTAGAATTCAATTCACAGGCCACGAAAAATAAGTATGTGCCGCGCTCAAAGAAGTTTTCACTTCAAAAGGCATGATATAATATAAAGCATTTGTGATGTCAAACCAGCTTAATATTAAGCATTTGTGACCTTTGACGTCAGAATTCAACATGAATCAAACCAGATCTTTATACGACGGTTAATAGGTATATGTAGGTAGGTATCATAGGTTAAACTCTTTGGTAGGTACTTACCTACTTACTTAAGTGAAGACTTTCTATTGTGTCGGTTGCTTGTCATGAATACCATTTATGTTTAACCGCACGTAATTAAACCACAAAAAACTATACAGACAGCCTCAAGCATAACTATTAAAATCAATTTATTACTATGATAATAGACGAAGAAATCTCATAGCTTCTACTATCTCTAAGTCAAACAACAGATGTGCAAATCATGATTACACATCAAAGACAATATACCCATTTGACTGATCGTACGACTGTCCCTCCTCAGCGTTTTGTTAGCATAATTGCACTATACATGTTGCGAGTTCGGTCAGTCAGGCTTTTGATTCCGACCGAAAGAGTGCTGGCAAAAACCCGTAAAAAAAATATAAAACATGGGTTTCTGCTCAGTGCAATGGTACGGAAACAATATAAGGACATCCAGCTTTACAAAGGACGGTACGTATATCATTTCAAGTAAGTAATTCAATGCAATAATTAGCAAAAACATAACATCATCAACCTACAAAACTAAAACGAACATTAAAAAAAAACGAAATGGGAACCCGTTGATGTCTTTCTTTGCATTCTGCTGCATAGAAGTTTGCATAGTTCTATCTCGTTTTGTCTGATCATTGGTGGAAAGTAGTTCACGTCACACGGGTATTCGGCTTATCACAGCGCGGCTTGTTACCTCGTCCTGCGCCCCCGCTGGTAACTTGCGAATTTAAGCAAGATTCGTTTCATTGGCGATCAACAGGGTATTTAATCTGTGTTACGCATTATTAGTAGTTAGCATTTTATATACTACCTAGTAAAGAATATCAAAAGTTAGTAATCCTTACCCTATCCTACGCTTTCAACACATTTTTGAAGTGAAAACTTCTTTAGGTGTGTCGAGAAAATCTTGTATGCTCGCGTCTTCGACGTATACATAATGTAACTTTAATAGTGTACTTAAGTTGGGTATGTACCTATAAATTTTCACTTCTATTTTTTCTGGGTAATACCACAGTAATATCATCTATAATACTTATGTGCTGATATTTTCTATTTAAATTAGGTACATATACGAGTACTTACCTAATTATGACGTGATCACATTTGTATTTTTGAAGGTACACTTCGTCGTTTTTGAGTTACCTATCCTCAATAACCCGTAAATCCGTTTTTTTCCTTTTTTATATGAACTGATTACATATCTATAATAACTATAATTACTTCTACAAGTATTAATTAGTTAATACTCGTAGAAGTAGCTAGGTTTTGTTTGTTCTTTTAGACAAAACTTTTATCCTGTACATTAATTAATAAATTACCCATCATCGTAGATACTTATCTGATATGAGCAGCTTTTCGTGGTTTTAATTCTGGTGAGTTAATTAACTATGCTGCAAACAACATGGACCTTCAACTCCTAAAATCCTGTTAGAAAGGATGTCCATTGCCACCTACATAACCAAAGGCAGATGAATTCCACCAAGCCTTTACTCCACTTGTCCGCGGGTCAAGAGACACGTTTATTTTAATACAATGCCTTCACAAAAATATTACACGTTTGATGTTTTTACATGTAGAAATTAAAAAAAAAAGATCAGACAGAGTTAGTAAGCAGTTAGTTAGGTGTGTTGCTTAGTACCGTAGTGTAGTTCTCATTGTATTTTATATTTTTTTTAAAAGACAGCCCAATAAAATTAAGCATTGCAGTTTTATCATGTCTCGACATATCAACTAGTTTACTACCAAATACGTAAATACTGTGTGAATTCGTGTAGTTATATACATTGTGTGACGATAACCAGACTATCCAATAAGTATTTACAAAAAACAATTCTTCGGTATCTATTTTAAGATTGTCTAAAATCGAATTGGAAACTAATATATTTCTTAGCTGAAATTTGTCTTAAAAATATTATATTGAAAAGCGCTTGAAGTAACACAAACTCACATCACATTCACGCTGTTCAGCTGATGATGGCGAGTGACTTTCGCGACACGAACTTTCCCGAAATCAATCGAGTGTATGCAGTCGAAAGTAGTAATGAACCTAACTATGATATTTTTAGGCGAAGCTGAAACTCGCGCAGAAGCTAGAATTTTATGAAACCGAATATTTGTTTGGTTAAATGATTAGGTAGTCATAAAAATCTAATTCGCATAGGTATTATTATTTCAAAATAAACTTGGACCTTGTATTATGATAGCGAGGACAAAAAAAAATAGGGACGTAATACAAATGATACATTAATGTTGTGGACACCACCAATGTTCTTTTATTTATCTTCTTACTTAATTTAGTTATGACCAAGTTTGTCATTTTTTTGCCAGTAACTGTACGTTACGTACGCAAGGACACCCAATTGCATAAGTTTGCGCATCCAACGTAAGTAGTTATCTTTAACCGGCATTTTTTTGGCCTCGATACGAGCGCTGTAAGCGAAGCAGGCATCTGTGATCATTGCTCACTTTACCATAATTACATTTAATTGAAGACATTGCTTCATACATACTAAGATCTCAAACACGCATATGCATAAAATGCAAAAACAGCCCACTAAATATTCCCACTGCTGGGGCTCGGGGTTTTCTATCTCAAGGAGAGAGTCAAGGCCATAATCCACCTCGCTGGCCCAGTGCGTATTGGTGGATGACACATAACTTCGCAAGATTATATAGGTACGTGTCGGTTTCCTCACGATGTTTTCCTTCCCCGTTTTAAGTTAGTGGTATTACGCACATGACTTCCAAAAGACAGTGGTGCGCGTGGTTTTGAACCCGGGGTCGCCGGATCGGCAGTCCAGTTCTCCCGACTAGACCAGTTTTACCTTTGAGCAATAGATCTATACTAATATTATAAATGTGAATGTTTGGATATTTGTTGCTCGATCACATCGGAAGTTTGAACGGTTCGCGTTGAAATTTGGAACGCAGGTTTTCAGTCTTGATTATAGAGCATTGCCTAATTGCGGGAAAATGATGAGGAACAGAAACAACGCGGGTAAATCCACGAGGCGCTAGTTTTATATAATATTATTAGTTGGCAATACCTATATGTCATAAATGTGACTATTTTCGTCTAGCACCTGTTCCTAATGCTAAATTTTAGCGAGTGTAGGATTCCCATTACCTACGAGTATATCTATGAGTCATGTGTTCCACACAAGACATCTCGTAGGAGTAAGCTCCTTGCCAGCGTATGCTAATGCCAAGTCTGTGCAACAGAACTCGCAATCAGGTACCTAGTCAAAGCTAGTTAATACTCGTAGTATTAGTAGCGCCCCGCGGTTTTACCCACGTAGAACGTTCGTGTTTTCATATTTTTTTCGCAATAAAAAATGAAAATATATTCGAAAACATATCCTATGTGCTACGCCAGATAGACTATAATGCACTCATGTTCCAAAAATATTAATTCATATTTACTCATGTTCCAAAATTTAATACGATACTTACGGCTGTTTAGGCGTTTCGACGTTATTACAAACACATCTAAACATCTCTTTTTTTGTGGATTTTCCCAATGGTGTCCTGATGGATGATGTCCTGGTGGATGTGTTTTTGTGGATTTCAGAATCTTGGTGTCTTCAAGTCGAAAGTAAATCGGTTGCTTCTAGATAAGCAGTTTCCATCGTAGACCGCTTCGTTGCTTAACATCAGGTGAGATGGCGGTCCACCTTTCAACTTTCAACAAAACATCCAACTTTCCATATTTATAGCATTAGTAGGATTTAGTTATAGCATTTTCCACTTGGTTTTACATTTTACGTCATTGATATATTGTTTACATTATACAGCACTTAATCACGATCTTATTATTACGTATTTAATTACGTCGACGTTTCGGCAGCGTCACATCCGCCATGGTGATGAGAAGTAACTATGTGTACCAATAATGTAAAATCGCAAAGTTTAAAAACAATACCTAAATATACCTATTAGTCCAAAATCCCAGAGCCGCCAGACGTCACGTATTTTCTGATGAACGAAATGTGGACGATTGAGTAGAGTTGGTACGTACTAAGAACACATGCTTACCCACTAACTTGCTTATATATGTATATAGTTCATAATGCTAACAATCTGAACTAATTAGTAATTCTAATATATTGTTATTTTGTTTCAAAGTTTTGAGATAGAGTTTTAGTAGATCACGACAAAAAAGACGTTTACAACTTTTTCAAACAATCAAATCGGTATAGAAACTTTCGACTTTTATGACATGAAACGAACTCAAAAAAATCCGAATTGAGAATCTTAACCATTGTGTGCCAAAAATTCACTCAGAGACTACGCTAGCGATAAAGCAAGCTATATTCGACGTTTGGAAACATAAAACAAACTCAAAGAGACAGAATTGAGCGAAATTTGTCACACGGTGGCAAGGGTCTCAAAATCCAAATCTAAACAGCGCATCCAAAATACGGCATTTACAACTAACTACCTGTGAACAGGCCAGAATGTTGTAAAAAAATAGACGATTAAAATCGAAGACCCAATTAAGCCTGGACCCGACCTTCGAAAAGTCATGACCTAGACAGGACCAGACAAAAGCGATGCAGTTTTTGCAACGAAATAATAACTAGGTAGATATTGATGGATGATCTTCGATCTTGAACAAAAAAAGATACATCAATGCTTTTGAGTAATGGATGCATACTGTAGTACCATTTTTAGAATTCAAGGTTCCCGCTTAAAATATAGGTCGTTTGAAATATAGGTTAAACTTAATAAGCACAACGTTGCCGTAGATTTCATGAAAATCACAAACTATATTTTTTTAATATGTGGTTATTATAGGAGAGTCGTTATCATGCTTACCTTTATTTATCTCACTCATATGGAATAAGGGTAAGCATGTTGGGTCGGTACACCACTACTCATGTAGGGTCGGTATAATACGTACATTTTTTCCAAAGACAATACACCCATTTGACTGATCGTGCGACTGGCCTTCCTCAGTGTTTTATTAGCATAATTGCACCAATACCTGTCGCGAGTTCGGTCAGTCAGGCTTTTGATTTCGACCGAAAGAGTGCTGGCAAAAACCGTAAAAAATACAAAATGTGGGTTTCTGCTCAGTAAAATGGTGCGGAAAGAATATCAGGACATCCAGCTTTACAAATGACGGTATATCATTTCACAAGTAAGTAATTTAATGCAATAATTAGAAAAGATAGTATCGTCAAAGAACAAAATTAAAGCGAACATTAAAAAACCGAAATGGGAACCCGTTGATGTCTTTCATTGCATCCTGTTCTTAGAAGTTTGCATAAGCCTTTCTCGTTTTGTCCAATCATTGGTGGAAAGTAGTGCATGTCACATGTTATTCGGCTTATCACAGTGCGGATTTTTACCTCATCCTGCGCCCCCACTGTTGACTTGTGAATGTAAGTGAGATTCGTTTCATCGCCGATCAACAGGCTATCTATGATTTTTTTCCCATTCTTCCATAGCCCTCGCCGTCTGAGCACTCCCTTCATTACGTTTTTTTTTCTTCGATATTCTTCTACATCTTTACTCGCTTACTCTCAATTTTATCATCTTTTTGTTAGACGGTCATCATCTTTTCTCATACCTTGATCGACAGACGTTAATCCCTACTAATCTAATATATAAAATTCTCGTGTCACAGTTTTCGTTGCCATACTCCTCCGAAACGGCTTGACCGATTTTGATTAAATTTTTTGTGCTTATCCGGTATCTATGAGAATCGGCCAACATCTATTTTTCATCCCCCTAAATGTTAGGGGTAGTCCATCCCTAAATTTTATTTTTTATTTTTTAGACAAAAATTTTAATTTCTATTTTTTTATGATACAACATACAAAAATACATACAATCCTCAATTTTCATTCTTCTACGACTAACCCTTATTTTTTAATAGCCATTTTAGTAATTTAATCATTTTTCCTCTCCGGTCGAAAACTGATCAATCGTCATTTAATTAGTTATCCCCGCCAGATGTCTACAGGTATCACTTCTGACCCAGTAAACAGCACGATAATTTGGGGATCAAAAGTAGTCTATAGCATACATATAGTTTGAACACGTTAATCTCGGGAACCACTGGACCGATTTAAAAAAATCGTTCACCGTTCTTTCATATGTACGTAATCCTTGAATGCTGTAGGTTATATATATGTACCACGGGCGAAGCCGGGGGCGGGCCGCTAGTATTATAAATAAATTAACTCTGTTTGTTACACCGCCGCCGTCCAGCCTAAACTACTGAATCGAGTTAAATGAAATTTGGCACAAAGTTAATCTAAAGATCTAAACCATGAGAAAGGCTTAAAAGTTTTTAGAGAATGAAAGTTTGGAAGTTTTGTCGTTTCTACAGCTTAAAACTTATTTTATCAGTTTTTGATTTGATATTCAAAATTACATTCAAGAATTTACTCATGAAGAATATCGTAACTGGCGAAATTAAATAATCGTGTAAACTTACGACTTTCCAGTCGTAAGTTACACTGCAATTAGAATAATTTGTGGAATGGTTAAAATAGCAAGTCTGCTCTTTTCATAAAAGAAAAAAACTAGACAATTTTGGGGGGGAAAATGAACAGTGTGCAATTTAAACTCATATTGAAATCGTAATTAAGCGTTTATATACCTACAGCATTTTATAAACATTTGCAATAATAAAACAAGTAAAACTAGAACTTAATGTACCTACATGTAATAATAGGAACTCAATGTAGTAGGTACCTAATAATTATTGTTTGTTTAGTAGCTGCATCATTTTTTGTTCTGAACGAAGAACCGTGAGACCTAAACTTGATGAGCGTCATAAAACTGCAACCGAGATTGTAATTTTATTGCAAAATTAAGCAAAAACACCACTAGAGGTCGCCATGTGGTCGAACAAATGAGGGAAATCATTTTTCTTAAACACAACGTTTATTCTTCCGTGTATTATCTAAATATGCATGTAAATGTACGTATTGCCAACGATATCAATACAAAGATGTGCCCTCCCAAACTTCAGGGTGCACAGAATCATGTTATCGTTGGGAAGAGTGTTGCAGGATACGGTGGACGCCGGACGTTTTTACCTATCCGTTGTTAATCGCAAAAATAAATATAACTATAGCATATCTCACCGCTAGCGAATCTAAAGGTCAAGTAAATTGGTTGTTTGTAAACCACTTACGATACACACAGAGACGCAATTTATTTCCAATTTCAAAGTGCTCAGGGCACATCTATTGGTTTATATCGATGCGTATTGCAATAAAAAAATGATACTATGATAAAATTAGGTGAAAAATTGTAATTTGTATAATGTGGAGCCTTGTAACAGTAGCGATTTTTTCCACACTTCTATAACCTGGGAGCCTCAAAACGAAGTGTGAAATGAAAAGAGATCATTATTCCGAGAGCTTGCAAAAAACTTTGGGTACGTATTTGAGGCAAGCTGAAAACTTCTCTCATAGGTTCTCCTATTATATCCCCACGCGGAGGTACCGACCCGGCTGGTGAGTAGCGGGGCAAAGTAAGTCTAAGCAATTTAAATCTATTTATTTAATTATTTATTTAGGTATTCAAAACAGTACTTACACAGTTAACAATATACTTAAATAATATATACATTATATACAAGTTACAGTTTTGATCTAAACTATGCACCTAACTATGTATACACCACATGAGTAACTAAATGACATCAGGAAAGAGACTAAATAAAATTAAGTTAAATCAATATATATTAAGTTTGATTTGAGTTTTCATTAGGAAGTATTCATTATTTTTGTATACACCTAATGTAAACGTGTTCGCAAACCCGTTGCGTAATCTCGTAAATTTATGCACCTGGCAAGTAGATGATCCTTCCAAAATGATCTCTCTTTTTGAGAATCCTTATTATATGCCTATTATCCCTACCTGGTGGCCCATGACACCACATCATTCAAATTATTTAGAAAGGTAAACGAGTATACCTATATATCATCAAAAATATTAGAGTATCTACTTTTAATGGAAGCAGACCAGATAAAACCTTTGTCTTTCTTTCTATTTAAGCCAGCGTCAGCACTCCTTAGTCGGTACTCCTTGCAGAGCCCGCTTCGGAAAGTACTTACCACGTCTTTGTCGATTATTCTACCGCCAAGCAGTAATGTGCAAATATCATTGCTGTCACTATGAGTCGCAATGTTTCCACAGAAATTACAGGGCGCAGTGCAATGCTAGGTAATTATTTTATACTCTTCATGTTCTAATAGCTGTGTATCACTATGTTGTTATTCAGGGCCGAGCTGTCCCTGTGTGCGAAGAGTGCAGCGCACACACAACAACAACATATTTATACACCTATTCTTTATTGTAGTAGAGTATCGATAAGTAATAGGCCATTGTTGTGGGCAGGCGTGTTGCTTACTGCCATGAACTTGTCCTCCTATACTATACTACACTATTAAAATAATTTCGAAAACGGCTGGACTGATATCCACTGAACTTTCACTAAAAGGTCGTCACATATCACGCACTCAAATTTTAATACTATATTTTTGTAATATGACGGGAAGAGCCAGATGCCAATGGAATATTTAAATTTTCACACAGTTTTTCAGATTTTCAACAGGAAACTTAATGTGGCACAGACTCTACCTAGTCATATTTGGCCCGCTGCGCTGGTGAATGAGCCCACACGGCGGCCAACGCAGCATGAGGTCAGGGTCGCCGGTGATGCAGCATTTCTATTTACTTCATCATAATATTTGCTTCAGCTTACTGTATGTTAATATTCACTGCCTATTGAATTATTCGTTTACTTATACTCAAGACAGAAGTATGTATTTTTTGAAATTTTGTACTGTTAGGACTCTTTGTAGTCGGCTTAGGGTGATAGTGAATTAACCATTACGAGGGTCAAACTGAAAGTTCTTAGAAAATCAAAAACTGATTACATTAGCCAGTTATTAGTTTTATTATATCTTTTCAAAATATTGTCCATTCACGTCAATACACCGCTGCATGCGATGGAACCACTGGGCATTCAATGGCATCGCGATACGCAGCCACCGCTTCTTCAGCATTCATAAACCGCTTTCCTTTAAGTTTTTCTTTAATTTTTGAAAATAAATAAAAATCACAAGGCGCGAGGTCGGGGCTATACGGCGGGTGACCCAGTAATTCAACGTTTGATGTCGCCAAATAGTCGATCGTTCGCTTGGCGGTGTGCGATGAGGCGTTGTCATGGTGAAGGAGGATCCTACTGCGAGGTCGTTTCTCTCGAACTTTTTCCAAGACAAGTGGCAAACAATTGGTAGTGTACCATTCTGCAGAAACTGTTTTTTGATCCTCTAACACAATTGTTGCGAAATGACCTATCCTTCCAAAGAACGAGGCCACCATTTTTTCCCCCGCACTTCGATCTCTCTTCACTTTAGTTGGCAACTCCTCGAAAGGAAACACCCACTGAGCAGATTGTCTTTTGGTTTCAGGATCATAACAGTAAATTCAGCTTTCGTCACCTGTTAGTATGTCGAACACAGCATTTGAGTCACCTCCGTTAAATCTTTCAATCATTTTACGGCACCAATCCATACGATTGAGTTTTTGAGCCTCAGGCAAATTATGAGGTATCCACCGGGCGCAAAGCTTCTTGACCGCTAAATGTTCGTGTAGGATTTTGTGCACTTGACTCATACCGATGCCTAAGCTTGTCCAAATCTGCTGATAGGTCACTCTTTTGTCAGTCTCTATCATCCGCCGCACAACACAGATGTTATCTTCAGTCGTCGCCGTAGAAGGCCGTCCCTCACGTAAATCATCAGTGAGATTAGTGCGACCATGTTTAAACTCATTAAACCAGTTGTAAACAGTCGCACGAGATGGGGCTTCATCGTGAAAGGCCAATCGTAGTCTATCATAACTTTCTTGTTGACTTAAATGACATCGAAAGTCATAAAAAACTTAATATAAACGTCATATAAACTTAACGAAAATTTTCTCGTGTTAAATTCATGTTGACGTGACACAGACAATTTTCAATTTGCCGCCAAATCGTAAAACAAATGACAAATGAATGAAGTATATACTCAGTAATATTGGCAAAGAGTTCTATTTTCAAATTATAGAATTATTTTTTTATTATATCGTTTATAAGTGGCCAGTTCTAAGAACTTTCAGTTTGACCCTCGTAATGTTCTAAAAGTTGCAAAGCACTGCGTTGTTATGGGTAGGTCAGAGTCCACCTGGGGAAGTACCACACCTTTGCCAGTTATTCTACAGCCAAGCAGTAATATGCGAACATTACTTCGTTCCGGTTTGAAGGGCAAAGTTTCCGGAGAAATTAGAGATACAATATCTTTCATATTTGGGTGAGGAGCGCAGTGCAGTGCTAGGTAATGATTTTCATTCGTCATGTTCTAAAAGCTGCGTGTCACTGTGCTGTTATGTGGCAGGCATGTTGCTTACCATCAGGCACATGTCCTGCTCGTCTCGTCACTCACACATGTTAAAAAAAAAACTACTGCAAATCTACTGAGTCGTATTTATAGTATATAGTGACAAGACGAGCACGACATGCGCCTTATGGTAAGGAACTTGCTGTATGCTCATAACAACAGAGTGTAACATAGCTATTGGAACATGAAGAGTCCAAATCATTAGGTACCTACTTAACCGCACTGCACCGCACTGCGCTCGTTACCCGGAGATATAACCTGTTTTATCTCTTAGCCCAGTAATTTCTCTGGAAACATTGCCCTTCAAACCGGAACACAGTTATGTTTGCACATTACTGTTAGCCGGCAGAATCGCTGGCAAAAGAGTGGTACTTCCCTTCCTAACACTACAAATTTAATTTCTCTATTAACAGTAAAAAAAATACAACATGAAAAGTAAATAAAAGTGGTCAAGTGCGAGTCGGACTCGCCCATGAAGGCTTCCGTAGCAGCAAGTAACATAATATAAAAGTTCTTGTAATTCGTTGTTATTTTAATCAGTGTTTTAACAATAGTCAATTTGTGACGTATTAAAATAAAACTACTCACTAGATCTCATTCGAACCAATTTTCGTTGATAGTTTACATAGTAATGTACATCATACACTTTTTTATTTTTGTCATTCTCTTATTTTAGGAGTTACAGCCCCCCCCCCCCCCTGTATCACACTTTTTACCACTTTGGAAGAGTGCCTTGCGCAAACTATTCAGTTTAGAAAAAAATATGTTTGGAACCTCAATATCATTTTTGATGACCTATCCATAGACACTAGACACGTATGGTTTTGATCAAAAAAAAATTTTTGAGTTTCAGTTCTAAGTATGGGACACCCCTAAATTTTTTTGTTTTTTTTCTATTTTTTATAGTTTCGGAGAAAAGTGGCTGTGACATACGGACCGTCAGACAGACAGACATGACGAATCTATAAGGGTCCCGTATTTTGCCATTTGGCTACGGAACCCTAAAAATGCGTATTGAAACATTATGTTGATAAGAGTAGGTAAGTAAGTACACAGGACTTAACGCGATCTACATATTTCAATTTCCTAACGATAATTCGGTTGCGTCAGGTTGTGGTCACGCGAAATCTTGGCAATTGTAAAAGTATATTACAAATGGTGTAGATATTACTAGTTTTTTGTGGTTGTAACATGGTTTTCGTTTTACCTTTTAGTCTTCTTATGTTACCCATCTTTTTTCAGACTTCAAATGTATAATTCGAGGTTATTGTAACTATTTCTCGCACGTGTCGTTAGTCCTACTTGTTCATTCAAAATAAACATGTTTCTCTAATCTATGCATTCAATCGGAAGAAGTCAAATAATATTTAATCTGTTTTCAATTTTTACATCATCTGTCAAGATTCCCAGCCCTCTCCCTTCTCGGGCGGGCGCTCAGCCGAGACGGTTGTCTCCACTATTCAAGCTCTCAGCTCGGGCGGTTGAGGTTGAGTCAAATTTAGTTCAATAAACCAGTGTTAAATACTATTTCAGTGCTTTTCAATTAATATCACCTCAGATCAGTCAGATCGACATAGTCTAGGTCCAGTTCAGGATCCCACATCATCGTTTAACATCAGCCACCACCGCGTGGACCGGACCGTGCACGCTGTCAACCGACAGCCGATCGCCGCTTCGAACCCGTCGGTCATCGCACGGTTGGGTTGCGCACACTACTAATATTATGAATGTTTCGATGTTTGTTGCTTAAACGCTCCACACACGAGTCCTAAAATCAGAGGAAATGACGTAAAAGCAGTGGGGAGGAGCCATATGATTGGTGATTTATGGTGCGATGTAGGGTCCTCCCCACTGTAACGTGTGTAGAGGGTTTTAGTCCCGTTGTAAGCATTGAATAAATCGAAAATTAGAAAGAGGCTACATTATTGTCTACATAAAAACTTTCATCTTGATTTAAAATCGAGGATATCTTTTAGAAACAGTTCTTTTTAACCGACTTCCAAATAGGAGGAGATTATCAATTCGAGCACAATGTTTTTTTATGTCTGAATTCATTTCATCTGTTGATTACATGGCAGAGATCATTTTTACGGAAAAGGCCGCCACTTATCTGTTTATACGTAATCTTCACCTTATTTTTGCTATTTATGCCTAACGCATTTTTACAATGATGAACTAACATTGCATTTAAGACAATAGTTTCCTTCATTTTGTTGACCACACGCCGACCTCTAATGATATTACGATGTAAACTTTTTACAATAAATATCAATCAAATAAAACTACAACTGTTTATGACGCTCACGACGTGTTCTCAAAAGTATGGATAATTGGATATACCTACCTACTCAATTTGTACTAACACGAATTATACTCGTAAGACTACTTACTACGTGTGACACGTTTTAGGACACGTCTTAGATATGACTGGCCATGTGGCTTAGTGGGTAGTAACTCTGCCTGCGAAGCCGAGGGTCGTGGGTTCGATCCCCACCCAGTGCAAATATTTGTGTGATGAATTCAAATGTTTGTAGGTACTGTGTCTGGGTGTTTGTATGTATGATAAGTATGTATTTACAACTATATAAGTATTATTTCAGCTATCTGGCCGCCATAGTACAAGCTTTGCTTAGTTTGGGGTCAGATGGTGCTGTGTGTGAATTGTCCACCAATATTTATTTATTTACTTTTCCATCTTACTAATATTATAAATGCCAAAGCCTTGAATTTTTGGATATCTGTTGCTCAATCACGTCGGAACGTTTGAGCATCGTACGTTAGATTATATAGACCTCTTAATAGACTTTATCACGTGAAAATAACAGGAACGAGCACTACTCGGCTGAAGCCGAGGGTACCTACTGCTAGTTAAAAAAGCCAAAACCACCGTTTCATTTTTAAAATCGAACATAATATACTACATACATAAATATGTGCATAGGCATTTGCTACTTCCTAAACCTTCGTTCGCCTTATGCAAATCATCGCCCACAGTAGAAATTGAACAAATTATTCATTAATTGGACTTGTTCACACAATGAGGATTAGAAAATCGCCTTTAGTTTCCTATATCGATTTGCCTATTTATTTCTATGAATAACCAAATAAACTGACCGTACAAATGTGCAGTAGTGGTGGCAGAAACCTATGCTTTACCTAGAATCGTAAACCTATAACAGCTTAAAAATATAATAATAGCCTAATACAATACAATAATTCTTTATTAAATAGCCACAAAGCAAAAAAAACATAAAAACTACAAAACAAAGAACAATACTACAGCAATTTAATTGGCGGCCTTATCGCTTAGAGCGATCTCTACCAGCCTAAGTAGGAATTATGGCAATGACTAGCAGCGACCCGCGGTTTTACCCACTGACTTTTCATTCCCGTTATTTTCCCGTGATAAAACGTAGCATTTGTGTTCTTCCAGACTTATAATCTACCTGTGTTCCAAATTTCAGCCTGCTCCGTTCATGAGTTACTACGTGATTGAGCAACAAACATCCATACAATTACATTTAAAGGTATATTAGTAGGATGACTTACTTTGAAATCGACTGAGGTCGATATAAATTATAGTTGAGAATCTATATAAACAACTTATTAGGATAATACAATTCGCGACCCTAAATACAGGGCAAAAGATTGGAAATAGGTAGGTACCTACATTGCAATGGAAATGTTGGCTTCTAACTGAGTGAACGTATAACCACTTCAATTCAGCATGGTATTGTTACCAGCATGCTGGCTACGCTTCCGATTGGTAGTGAGTATAGTTCCCCTGATCATTACTAATCACTAACAACCCACCGCGGTTTAACTCGCGTAGTCTCTATTTCTGTTATTTGTGCGGGATACAAAGATACAAAGCCTATGTGCTATTCCAGCCTACCTCTATATTCTAACAGAGTTCCAAATTTCAAGACGATCCTTTCAAACGTTTCGACGTAATCGAGCAACAAACATACAAACATCCAAACTTTCAATTTATAATATTGGTAGGATTAAGTACTTAGGTAAGGCAAGCCATTTAACTTCAAAAAACGGTGCAGGAAAGAAAATATCGTGAAGAAATCGACATGTACCTTTCGAATTCATGTGTCCAGCAACCCGCACTGAGCAAGCGTGGTGGACTATGGTCTAGACCAAGGGTCAGCAACAGGCGGACCGCGGTCCGTATCCGGACCGCGAAGGGGTCGGACCTCGGACCGCCAATAAAAATATTGCATAGTAAGCCAAGTATACATTTTAAAATGTAGATAATGTATGTACATTGTACCTTCATTAATTTAAAGAATATTTTTTTGGCCACATAGAATCTACCTTAGTAAATAAATTATTTTTCTACCGCAAAGCGGCTAAGAGAAACTCCACACTTTCAAATACACGCTTTTCTTCGCCACTACACGCTGGCTCGCTTTCCGTGGACACGAACGTGGAATGCGGTCCCCGCCCAAGATAACTCCTCGAAGAGCATCTCCGTCCAGTAGACCGAACGCAGACCGAAGAGAGATTCGTATCCGCGGAGTGGCTCTCTTCATGGACAGCAACAAAGAAAGATTGGGAATAAGCTTTTGCTTCGTCTGCGAACGGAAACGAGCCCGTTTGTCACCTGGATTGTCTTGCCTGCTCAATGGCAGTACCGCAAAAGTCCCAATGAAGAGGGAAAGCTACGACGTAACGTGTGCGAGGTAGACGGCTTCCGATTTTGGGGCGAAGGTACGATCGAAAACAAAACGATTGCATTAATAGAGTACTCGAAAGGTCGAACGCCTTGCACTCACGCTAGAGCGCTGCTCGCACATCTGAGCAGAAGTGCTGGTAAACATCATGAGGTTGTTATATACGAAGATAGAGGGGAAAACCTGAGCTTCCGCAGACCCCTTTGCACGATCAAACAAATGCAACTGACATATGAAAACCTCTTAAAGGCGAAACTCGCAGGGACCGAAGCAGTCATTTCAAAAATGTCACTTCCCGGGTCATCAAAAGAAAAGGGAAGAGTGCAGAAAATGGCTTTGTGACACTGAGCAAAAAAAGAGATGGAGCGCATGGGAAGATCTGTTTATGCGACACCTCCAAACGACCCAATTGTAGTTACTGCCCGATGCACCAAGATTATGCTGGATGATAAAATCCTAGAGATGGCCAAGGCCATCGAAAAGAACGTCAAATCTGATCAGGAAAACTTGGAGATACCGAGAATACAGTCGGTCAACGGAGTTCCAGGATGTGGAAAGAGAACATGGGTGATTAGAAACTTCGACGTAGATAATGACACCATCATCACCACAACAACTGAGGCACCAAAAGATCTAAGAGAAAAGCTATCGCACCGTATCGGGAACCTGATCAAAACTAGAGTGCGAACCATGGCTTCTGCTCTGGTAAATGGTTTCGGAACGCATTCAGTTTCAGTTGCTTTATGGTGGACGAATCTCTCATGAACCATTTTGGAGCCATTGTGGCTGACACACTGCCAAATTGTTCAATTTGTCAAAGGCGTCACTTCAAATGGAAATAATTGATATTCAAGAAGATGTATCTTTGCAAATGTATAAAACTGTATCCACTGAAGAATTTTGGGCCAAACACATCTCAGAAAAATATGGAAATCGCAAAAAACTAGCTATCAATTTGGCTACTATGTTTGGTTCGACTTACGTATGTGGGTCATCTTTCTCATTTTTTTTAAACAATTAATGTTCGAGATTAACCGACATCCCAATTACTCGTAGAAGACACACGTCGAATTTGCTATTCTTCTCGAGGACCAAACTATAAAGAGCTGGCTCAAGAGGATCGGTGTAATTTGTCGCATTGATTTTAGGTCTTGTGTTATAATTACAAGTTAAGTTTGATACCGTACAATAAATAAGTACCACTTTTTAATTATTACCAAGTTATGGCTGGTCTAATCGGGAGAACGGCGACTGCCGATCCGGCGACCTTGGATTCAAAACCACGCGCACCACTGTCTTTTCGAAGCCATGTTCATAATGCCGCTGACTTGAAACGGTGAAGGAAAACATCGTGAGGAAACCGACATGTACCTAGAATCTTTCGAATTCATGTGTCATCCACCAATCCGCGCTTGGCTAGCGTGGTGGATTCTGGTTTTGACTCTCTCCTTGCGAGGGGAAGGCCCCGACCCCGAGGTTCAGCAATAGGAACATTTAATGGGTTGTTTAAGCAATTATCACCACTAGTTTTTTTCTGGACCTCGTTAAAATTTCTGCACTTCATCCGGACCCCGCCTAAAACTACTTGCCGACCCCTGGTCTAGACTCTCTCCTTGCGAGAGAAGACCCCGAGTCCCAGTAGTAGGAACATTTAGTAAGCTGCTTATGCTAAGTAGATAAGCCAAGTCATCTACCTATTATAATTATTTTTATTTCTTGATTCAAGATCCAATAAAAACTAGTATGGATGCTTCTAAGATACGAATAATAATCAAAAACCGATATTCTACCAAAAAGGCACTGTCCCGTACTTTTATAAACAACATGTTTACAGTACCTCTACTAAAAAAACTGATTTATTATACCCACCAAAAGATAAATCCATATTTAGATTTATCTACAAGCTACTTTATCTAAAATCGTGTCCATATTCAATCACAACATTTTAAAGAAAATATGCGCAATTTTTTTGTCTTAATAAATCCTCGCCTTAAATAATACATGGTGTCATCATAACATTAACGAATCGTGAAATTAATGAGGTAATACCTATTTAGGCAGCGTGCGTAATTAAGCTGTTAATATTACTTTAAAGTACCGTAACTCTCGATCGTCAAGGTTGCCTGTGCATTTCGAATGATGCAAATGAAATCAAACTTATGTGTTGAAAAGGTACATACTTTTTTCCGCAGTAATAACATATCTATATCTATACTTATAATAAAACTGTAACGGGTCGAATTCTGTACATTGAAGATATTTTGAAAATATTTTTTTTGGGGCACTCCATAGTCGATACTGATGGCGAAACTGCATTTTTTTTCTTTCATGTCTGTCTGTCTGTCTGTCTGTCTGTCTTTCTGTATAGAGATCACGCATCACGCCGAAACTACTGATTCAATTTAGCTGAAACTTGGCATAATTTTAGTTTATACTAAGGACATTGCTGTAGGCTACTTTTGATCCCCAAATTCTGATCGGTTTTCTTGCGGGAGGGGGTGAAAGTCAAAATATGTATTTGGTTGTAACTCATGTTTGCGTTGTTTAATTTCATTAATTCTTTTTTTGTTAGAAAGAACACATTTTTTATATTATCCCGTCAAAATTTGAACAATATCGGTCTGTTGGTTCGGAAATTACACAAACATTAAATAATAACGACACGCGCGGCGCGTTCGGTACATACTAACTTCTAAGTATTCTGTGTATCACAGACGATCCACAGAATATCTAGATTATAGAAAGTGCCCACGTGATCGCGTCGCGTCGTCTTGGATGACAAAATAATTGTCAAAAATATACTTTTGTGTGGAAAAACAAACATCATTCGGTTATAATCGACTTCAAACAAGGAGGATGTTCTCAATCGGGTTGCATTTTTTTTTATTTGGTTTTATTTTACGCGATACCTCCGCTAATTGTTAGTTGATTTTGATAATTCCTTTTTTGTTTGGTGGAAAATACTTCAGAGGTAATCTTAGATATCGAAAACAGGGAGGTAGTTTTTCAAATATCAACAAAAAACTAAAATCAGCTTAGATTTATCTGTACGACATAGTTATACCTTCTAATAAAATTTAGTCGAATGACAGAATTAAATTACCTGTCATTGAAGTAGATTTTTGTATTTTGGAGAAAACATATCAGCATAATAAGTAGCAGCATAAACAACCCATTAAATGTTCCCACTGCTGGGCGTCGGGGCCTTCTCTCGCAAGGAGAGAGACACCACGCTGGCCCAGTGTCGGTTGGTGGATGACATATGACTTAGAACTTAGATTATAGGTAGATTTCGATTTCTTCACGGTGTTTTCCTTCACCGTTTTAATTACCGGCTTTACGAACATGACTCTGAAAAGATAGTGGTGCGCGTGGTTTTGAACCCTGGGTCTCCGGATCGACAGTCGCCGTTCTCCCGACTAGGTCAGCTGTAACTTACTAGACCAGCCGTAACTTATTAGAAAACGTATTATTTCAATCCAAATACTGCTAAAATTTAAAGGTAGTGTTCAACAAGCTTCGGTGACCGAAGCAGACCGTTGTTAGGGTTCCGTACACAAAGGGTAAAAACGGGACCCTATTACTGAGACTTCGCTATCCGTCCGTCCGTCCGTCTGTCACCAGGCTGTATCTCAAGAACGGTGATAGCTAAGACAGTTGAAATTTTCGCAGATGATGTATTTCTATTGCCGCTTTAATCATGGCGGAACGTATCAAGTGATCGGGTTGAAATTTGAAATAGAATTAGATTACAGTCTGGAAGAACACATAGGCTAAACATTGCCTATGTATAAGTACTCTATGTATTACGTAACAAACATCCAAACAGTGACATCATAATATTTACAGGACAACGTTGGAACGCCTGAACATATTTGGATGGAATTCGAAACACACGTTACTGTGACATAGGAAAGACTAAGCAAATTTGGTAGAAAATTGAAACAGAAATAGCTCATAGTCTGAAATACCACATTTATGTATTTATTACCTATCAACCTGAAAAGAAGCATGGGCCCTAAGGAAACCAATATTAACTATCACGTCAAAACGGCACAACGATATGGGTTGACATACGAAACACATATAATTTAGAGTCTAAAATTTTACATGGGCTAATAAGTCTACATTTCCATTTAACTGCATATTAATATAAGCATATATTTTCGTAAGGAACTTGATGTGATGGTAAGGTAAAAGCCAAAAATGAAAAATATATGCACCCGTTTTGGCGTAGATAATATAGGTGATTTGCGTTCACAATCAAAATAACAAGCAACATAATATTCTCATTAGACGGCGCTAATGCCAGTTTAAATCTAAAAGCACTAAAGGCCATTTAAATCGATGTTTTGCTATTGTGGTATGTATTTTTTCTTTCATCACTAGGTGGCGTTACTGGTATTCTAAATTGTAAAGTTTTTGCTGCTAAAAGGATTATGATGCCAAATTTCGATTCTTTCGTTCTTGATGTTTTTCTGTGTTACCTACAATTAAATTCATACATTAACATTTCACTAAGACTTGGCTTAGATTTACGGGTTCAACTTGCTTGAATATCATTAAAACTCAAAATTTTAATTATTTTGATTCCACACAGGCTTCGTTCAAAATTTTACGCCGGCGAAGTCGCGGGTAACAGCTAGAAAACAGCTTGCGGATAAAAAGAAATAGGTAAGTAGGTATCAGATCATGCACATTAGCTTCAGACTTTTCATAATGTATCCTATAAAAATCCTACAAACTTAACACTTGCGGCTATGTTCGATACTACGAAACCTTACTAAGTTTGTTTGATTTTGTTTAAAAAAAGAAAAATAAAGATGATAAAATTAAATAAATTTTTGTGTGGAAAAACAAATTCACTCAAACTCAAAGGTTTTTCAATGACTGCTTATCCAAATATTTGACGTACGATAATTCCAATTAATGTATAAGTCAGTAACATCTGCTTACGCGAACGAAGTAGCGGGTTCAGCTAGTTTTAAGATAAAATAGTTTAATTGTATTTGTTATATCTGACAATTGGGATCATGGCTAGGTCAAAACTAAGTATATATATCCCCTTCGAAAGAGTCTGACAATTAGATTGTGGAAAATATATATTATGTGATACGTATTTTTAGGGTTCCGTAGCCAAATGGCAAAATACGGGACCCTTATAGATTCGTCATGTCTGTCTGTCCGTCCGTATGTCACAGCCACTTTTCTCCGAAACTATACGAACTATACTTTTGAAACTTGGTAAGTAGATGTATTCTGTTAACCGCATTAAGATTTTCATACAAAAAATAAAAAAAATTTAGGGGTCTCCCATACATAGAAATGAAAAAAAAAACAATACCATACGTGTGGGGTATCTATACGTGTGGGGTGGAAAGCTCATCAAAAATGATATTGAGGTTTCAGACATTTTTCTAAACTGAATAGTTTTCGAGAAGAACTCTTCCAAAGTGGTAAAAAGTGTCCCCCCCCCCCTTAACTTCTAAAATAAGAGAATGACAAAAATAAAAAAGTGTATGATGTACGTTACCACGTAAATTATCTTGAATGATATCTAGTAAGTAGTTTTATTTTAATACGTCATAAATTGACCATTGTTAAAACACAGTAAAATCGGAAACCACGCAGACGTCAACAACGTGCAATAAGTTAATTTCCCACTTCATACATTTCTCTTTACTACGTCGTGTCGTAAATTTTAAATGATTATATCGAAGTAATAAAACTGATAATCGTCATAGTGAATTATTTGTGATAAAATTGTGTTTTACTGATTCGAAAGTGTATGTGTACGAGCTATACATTTGTTCGCTCACAACCAAATACCTAGTAGCCAGCGGAAGTACAAATGGAAATTGGATTTAAATAACATTTATTTTCGATTTTAATCAGGAAGCATTCATAACAAAAGTATCCTACTAATATTTGAAATACGAAAGTTTGGATATTTTGATGATTGTTGCTCAGTCACGTAACTCACGTGTCCGTCCAGTCCATTGCCTTTGGTCCAGCCCGACTCGAGTTCCAGCCGCGTCCCGCGACCTTTTGCAATGGGAGTACACGCGCGTGATCACTGATCGTTTTGTTTGAGTACCAAACGGGCAACGATCACGCGCGTTTTCTCGCCTTGAAAAAGATCGCCGGACGCGGCTGAAACTCGAGTCGGACTGGACCGACTACCTATACTTATCACACGCGACTTACCAGTTGACGTAATTAATTATGCAACCATGTTAGTATTTATCATACAATTTGTATATGAACCAGTTTGTCATTGGAATGTCGAATAGATTATTATCACTGATAACTTGTGAGAATAAACTGAATCTTCCCAATTTCCTCTTTCGCTAACAAGCGGCGACGCTAGAAAGTGATGTCGTAACAACTTTTCTTTTCCTATAAACATGCCTATTAATCACATGATGCGGCTATAGCTTCGGGTCGAGAGGTCTCCGTCAAAGGTCAAGTTTGACTGGACAGGTGCTCCGGGCGATTTTGTATCCTAGTGTGGTCATCAATGGTCAATTTGTGTACCTGCAGGTTTAGATAACGTAGTTAAATGATGTAGTTTTTCACAGTAGAGTCGAGATGAGCAGGATATGAACCTTTTTTTTTTTTTTTTTAACTTTTATAGGTTTACACTTGACCGCCATCTCGCCTGATGTTAAGCGACGATGCGGTCTACGATGGAGCGTGTTTACCTAGAAGAAACCGATTCACTCTCGATTTGAAGACACCAAGATTATAACTATCGGGGAAAACCCACTCAGGCAACTCATTCCACAGCTTAGATGTTCTTATCACAAACGTAGAGTCAAACCTCTTCGTCCGTGTCTTTGGAATATCCACCATGAAACGGTGCCGCTTCTTTGAGTTCCGAGAAGTACGATAGAAAAAAGGGCAAGGAGGTATTAGATCATGCAGATCAGTTGCACACTCTCCGAAGTGTATCCGATAAAAAACCGATAAGCTAGCAATCTTGCGGCGATGTTCAAGACTTTGAAGTCTTTTTCGCGCTAGAATGTCTTTGCCTATGAGCCTCTTGGCACGCCTCTCGATCGATTCCAGAGCCTCAAGCTGATACTTAGCCGATCCATCCCAAAGGTGCGAACAGTACTCCATACAAGAGCGAATCTGTGCTTTGTATAACAAAAGTAATTGTTCAGATTTGAAGTACTTTCGCACCTTTGAGAGGACACCTAGTTTTTGGCAGCTAATTTAGCCTTGGACTCGATATACGAGCCAAAGTTGAGCGTAGAAGTTAAGGTAACGCCCAAAAGCTCAAGATGATCAGTAACCGGCACGGATACACCTCGAAAAGTAGGAGTCAGTTCAAATTGACTCCTTTTGCGGAGAACAGACACGCCTGCGTCTTTCCCTCGTTAAACTTGGCCAGATTGGTTTCGCCCCATTCAGAGACTTCCTCAAGGGCCATGTTCAAACGATCGATCATACTCTCTCTCAGTACCTTAGTATGCTGTCCACTGGCTCTCGCGCTAGATATGTAACTCTCTACAACGGTGCTATCATCTGCGTACCCAAAGATACCGGGCTTCAACAGATCGTTGATATGTAGCAGAAAAAGCGTCGCAGAGAGTACCGACCCTTGAGGGACTCCGGCATTGATAGCCATTCGATCCGACGAGCAGCCATCAATGACAACTCGTATGGATCGATCCTCAAGAAGTCCGATATCCACGCAATAAACCCTGAAGACAAACCATAACTGGACAGCTTGCTAATAAGGCCATCATGCCAAACCCTGTCGAAAGCCTTCGAGATATCCAGGAGACTGCAAGTGCTTCCCCATGTTTCTCGATAGCTTCACTCCAGATGTGGGTGACATACGCTAGAATATCCCCAGTGGACCGGTTTCGGCGAAACCCGTATTGCCGGTCACTGAGGAGGTCATTAGATTCTAGGTACATCAGGAGCCTGTGGTTTAGGACACGTTCCATAGTCTTGCAGAGTATGGACGTGACCGAGATGGGCCTGTAGTTGGCAGGGTCAGCACGACTACCTTTCTTGGGCACAGGTTGCACGTTAGCAAGCTTCCATGATTTCGGTACTTGCCCAGAATGGAGAGAGAGCCTAAACAGGCGCGTCAGTACAGGAGACAACTCAGGTGCACAAGCCTTCAATACTAGGGCAGGAATTCCGTCCGGACCACTGGCTTTGTTCACATCCAGATTGCGTAGCACTTTACGAACCTCCATTTGGCGAATATGTATTTCCGGCATCAAAGTCGGACTGCCAGGTGGAGTAGGAGGTGTCGCACTACCAGCATCTAGACGAGAAGATTCCGCAAACTGAGATGCAAACAAGTTTGCCTTCTCCATTGCGGTGTGAGCCAGTGCCCCATCAGGTTTCAGCATTGGAGGCAGTGAGGAGCGGCAGAAGTTTGATTCGACCGATTTAGCTAGGGACCAAAACGCTTTGCTGCCCGCAGGGTACGAAGCTAGTTTGTTCCCTATTCGACTAATGTGGTCAAAACGAGCCCTCTGAAGAACCCTTTTGCAAGCCTTGGCAGCCCTGTTGAACGCCTTCTTCTTCCGGTGTGTGTCCCTTGCCTTACGCTGTCGAGCAACAACCCAGGCTAGGTAGGCCTCATGTTTAAATGCTTCAGCACTTTTACATTGAGAACCGAACCATGGGCGAGCTTTGCTGGATAATGGAACGTCAGAGTATGGAATGAAATATTCCATAGCCGTACGTATTGCATCAGTCACAGCATCCGCGCAGGCTGACGGATCACCAGAAGAGAAGCACAGTGACTGCCATGGGTAAGATGCGAAGAAAGAGCGCATCTCGTCCCAGTCTGCTGACTTGTATCGCCATAGCCGCCGGCTGCCGCCCTGGGGCTGAGATCGGGCGGATGGTAAACGGATACCGATTTCACCAGACAGTGATCGGAGCTGCCTAACGGCGAAGATACCGCCACGGAGTATCGGTCTGGATCAGTCGTCAGCAGAAGGTCTAAGCAATAGGGAGTATGCGACTCAACATCTGGAACCCTTGTGGCTCTTGGACCAGCTGGGTTAGGTCTAACGATAAAGCAAGTTTTCTCGTTTCCAGCCCAGCGTGGTCAGTGTCCCGGTATGGGTACAGCCAATCCTTATGGTGGCCGTTGAAATCCCCAGTAACACTAATTGGGCAGATGGGTACTTCTGCTGAGCCGCGTCCGCTGCCTCACTCAAATAATCAGTGAGCCGAGTCGTCTCCTGATCTCCACTGTGCGATCGATAGACACATGCATAGACAATTTTGTCAATGCCTGTGTCCATCAGTACCCATAAAACAGAGAATCTGGTGTCCTCAAGATTACGGAGACGCCGACAGCAGATATCGTCACGGGCGTACAGGCACACTCCAGCACGAGGCTTGAAGTTGTGCTCCAAGGTGTACCCTGGATAGGTTAGGTACGCCACGTCCGACGGGCATCTTATCTGCGTCTCCGTAAGAAATAAGAGCGACGGCTGCTCAGTCTCGAGGTGATGGTGGACTGGTGTGATATTGGAGTGCAGGCCTCGAATGTTAGTGAGGTGCACTTTGAGAGACAAGGAGTGCAGCCGCTGTTTAACTCTGTTCCTATTTCTTGTATTTTTCTTTGTTTTTAAGAGAGTGAGTTTCGGTGGGAAAACGGAAGTAGAACGAGGCCGCACACTGCCAACTAACGGCCACAACACACAAGACAAATACACCAATGGGAAACTAGTCTGGAGACTGCGGGGACGCCTGAGCCCCCGGGATGTCTATCTGGCCTTGTCATCCGGTCGCCAACCGGCAGGATAGCGCATCCCGGGATTTTTCGCTAGATGGCGGGGCAGCCTTTCATGAGTGGCTAGCTCACTACTTGGGCCCCCCAACTATCTGCGGTCGGTCGCGGCAACCGTGCCTCGGATCCCGCTACCCTCCATGACTAGCTTCCCGATGTAATGTTTCGATGTGTGACAATCTGGTCTTGCAAGTATGCAGCAACTGTTCTGACCCGTTTTCCCTAATGGCGTCACCAGACTACATGCCGGAACACGGCTAGGCCGCTTGGCGGCACGACTCAATCTGGCGGGTGGTCACCAGCCACGGCCGAAGCCTACCACCGGTATTTTGTCACCTGATTTGCACCACCCAGGGACCACGTGTGGGGGTTTCTGTATACAGGTGCTTCCCCACGGACGAAGGTGACACGGTCCCCCAAAAACCTGATGGTAAGCAACGAGCCTGCCCCTAATTTTTCCTGTTTCACATGTCATTGAGTTACAAAGAGTCCAAATCATTACCGCCCAGTGATATAAGCTGTTTTATCATTATGCTCTATAAATTTTCTGGAAACTTTGCCATTCAAATGGAATACTGGTACACGATCACGTTAATACTTGGTAGTAGAATAACTGACAAACTCGTGATGCCTCTTTGCCTCCTAGAGTAGTACCGCTACACCACTTCTCCTTTGAAGTTGTTTAAAATTCAAGTTGGGTAAAAATGAGAGACTGACTTAAAATAAAACCTTTAATACTGCAACTGATTCAACATTTGTATTGTAGTACATACAATTAATTTATATCGTAGATAAGAATCTTCTAAATCTGTAACAAGAGTGCGACCCCGGCGAGCGTCCATTTCGCGGGCTTGTCTTTAGTCTTCAGGTTGAAGGTCCAGACGTAGGTTGGTCCGCGCGTGCGAGTCTTGTACACCGGACACTCGTACATGTTACGCAGGTCTTGTTTGTCTTGAGTGATCGCCTGCATAAAATACAAAATAAATATAATAAATAAGGCTGTAGAATGTGTTACCTGAGTGATTTTTTCCCGATGGTTACAATCTCGGTGTCTTCAAATTGGAAGTTAATCAGTTCTATGTAAGCGCGCTCCATCTTAGACCGCATCATCGCTTAACAACAGGCGAAATAGCGGTCTACTTAATGATACTTTCAATTCGGTAATCTGATATTTATAACCGACATCGGTCAAAACAATATCTTGAGGAGTGAATCAATGGTAAAAGCGGTTCATAAAATCTAGCACGCAATCAAACGTTTTTTTCTTTCTTTTTAATTTCAAGGAATCTAACGGAACTTGCTTCAAACAGGACTTTACAAGTTCAAAAAGATACTGACGAACAAGTTCTAAGCACTCTATCAGAAAATTCTAGTAGCTTCTGTGGATTTCGAAACGACACTTTCTATTCAGCCAGTACGTACCCTGACGTTGATAACGGGCATGGGCGGGAACAGATCCTTCAAGCGGGAGTCCATGATGATGCCAGCCTGCACGTCCCAGCGGGCCCCCTCCATAAGCAGGCCGTGCACGAAGGCGCCGTCCTTGGGCGCCGACCTGCAATCAGCGATGCTGTCGGACGACGCCCGGTTAGAGGGACCACAAGCGTGCGATGAGGCGATGTGGTGATCGTACGGCGCTGGACCATTCGGCAGACAAACAATGAACAACCAGACAAAGAAACTAGAGCGTTTATGTCCTAGGGTGAATAGTTTATAGTAGTAGTAAAAATTAATTGAAAGGAATTTACGTGATGTTAACTAAATAACTCATGTTATCAAATAATATATACTATTATATAATTATTTCTATGGTTTTAAAGATGTGTGATGAGCAATTTAAAGAGCCAGTATGTAGTTACTAGTGACCACTGAAAGGGGCCAGTATAGGTAATTAAGGTTCGAATGTGTATTACATTATTCTGTTACTGTCTTACTTACTGTGTAAATCACATGATGCATATTTCAGAGACATTTGTTGCGCAAGAGAGATCTTTTTCGCGGGAACGAACGAGACCCACTCTCACAACTAAGATAGTTTGTTGACATACTGATTGATAAAGTACATAACAGTAATTTCATTTCAAAATTTTAATTGCTGAAATTAAAAAAATTATATGCCTAACTCTGAACGATTATCATTAGTAAGTATCCTATATATTTCCCGGTAATTTTTGATAAGAGAACTCGTTATCCGACAGTTTTTTAAAATTAAATATAAATCTTTATTACAACCCGTAAATTATGAGCATTTTGTTGACAATAAAGTAAGTAAGTAAGTACCTGTTTGTAAGTAATGATAGCCGCGACAGTGAAATATATCGCATTAACTTTACAGTTAGAGTGAATGAATCGTCTGCCGAATCTTCCAGGCTGGTACCGAAAATGGCAATTAAGCTAAGCGAAATAGCGAGAACAAAGAAAAGCCCGAAACTTATCTTGTTCCAATCCATCCAGCAGGTAAATACAGTCCATAGATTATCGTTGAACTAACCAATCTATGTTTAAGCCGCCTCAATACAAGCCAATTAATTACGGAGAATGCCTGCAATAATGTCTAAGAAAACAGTCAAAATGTTAAATGAGGACACCACATTTAGTAGCACACACATCATGCCGCATTCGTTACTCAGCGACCACCTTATCTACGAAGAATAGATGTCGTCACAATCGTATTTCCAAACACCCTATTCTGTAAACTTAGTTTTATCAGTCAACCAAAACAACAGACAAAATGGTCGCTCAGTACATGCAATTTCGTCATAACTAAGCCAATATGCAGCCTTTTTACGTACGCCAATCATACTTTTAACGCTTGAAAATCAGAAGTAGAATACTATAAAATACTAGCCTAAAAAATACCCCTAATTTTATGAACCTAGAATTACCTAAGCAATAAAAAAATCTATCTATAATGTTACAGTCTAATTAGTACTCGTTTACTGAAGTAGGTCCCAAGTTAAGAAAGAAAATGATTAGTAGGCTACATTACTTTTTAAATTCAATTTTCTGTCTCAAAATTGAATACTAATACACAAAACTTACCGGCGGAAATTGTTAGCTAAAAGGACTTAAATGCAGGTACACAGTAATAAAAGTAATCAGAGCAATGTTCAGCAAGATGAATAAAATCTCAATCCGTCTTCAACAGTGTAAGTAAAATCTTATTGGAAAACTGTCATATTTCTTCTATAGGGTAATGATAAAAATACTATGAGGAGCATAAGTGCGTAAGATTCACTAGAATATTCGGAAACTAATCAAAATAATAAAATGCAAATTTATTGGACTTTTCGATTTGACCAGGGTCATAATCAAAAATACATCTTTAAGAACTAATCTGATCTTTAGAATCAATATATAAGTCAGGTGAAACCACGATTTATTCTATATTTCAAACGGAGTCATTGACATAAAATACATTTTTATATATCACCACTATCTTGCTGAATACCGACTTTTCCGAAGATCTCAGCTCTCTACAGGCGTACTTACGTGAACTCTTCTTTCATCTTCTTAGTGACATCGCACTGCAGGCACATTTTGTCAAGAGGTAGTTCGTATCTTCTGGCCGTGCTTTGCATGATGGCGGTTAGGAGACTTTGCGGGTTGAAGAACCCGGCGAGCCATACTGATGCTGGCAGCTGAGAAATATTTACAGGTTTAAGAATTATTTCATCAAATGTAGAGACCTAGTAAAGTACGATATGCTTAATGCTATAACGCTGTTTGGTATTGGGGATAGACGATATTGTTTGAAAAAATGTCTACCAATATTTTCATAGTATTTTATAATTCATCAGTTACTGAACCATCAAGTGTTCATGTATAGAAATTACTATTTTAGTTTGAAGGGCAGTACGTCCTACAAATCACTAGGCAGAATAGTATAAAAAAGTTGAGCGCAAGTACGGCGTGTGGGCACTACGCTATCATACCAGCGATTGCCTATTATTTTCTATCAGGCGTCTAGATGACAACTCTAGCTCCTATATTTCATTTCAGAAAAATGCGTGGTTTCAAAAAAACTAATACTTAAGTTGGTAGTAGTTCAGAAATATGCTTGGTAGCATTAGTAGGTAGTAATTTTGTTTTTTATCACAAACGTAAAATGTTTATCTTACAACAAAATCAGTGGCCCAAGTTTCGAGCTCCCGGAGCCTAAGCAATAAGTCCGCGTACCACGCCGAGAGACCTAACAGCGACGGATACGCCCTGTTGGCCCATATTGCCGGCACCTGCAAACAGAACGCAATCCTATAATAATCCTATACATCTATACTAATCTATACTAATATTATAAAGCTGAAGAGTTTGTTTGTTTGAACGCTAGGATCTCGGGAAGTACCTACTGGTCCGGATTGAAAGATTATTTTTCTATTGGATAGTCCATTTATCGAGAAAGGCTATAGGCTATAGAAAATAACGCTACTATTAATAGAAGCGGAGCATGAATCAAGAATGTAACAAAATCGGGAAAAAATATTCCATTTTGAGAGTTTTCGTACGTTTCGTGCTTTGACATGACACATGACAGCATGTGTCTAAGATTGCGTCATTGAATATCACAGATTACATAACTCTTGAATATAAAGCCTTTGCTAATCTATTTTTTTTTCTAAATCTGTGTTGGTACAACCAATTTCCGACAGGTGGCGTAGCAGGTAGCCGAAGAGATGTTTTGTTTGAAAGCGATATTCTCAGGTATGACTGAACCGATTTCAGTCATTCTTTCACCGTTGTATATGTACGGAATCCTATAGTCCTCTATAATATTATAAAGGTGAATGTGAGTTTGATTGTTACGCTTTAACGCGAAAACTACTTCACCGATCATCATGAAACTTTGTACTTATTCTTGAAAGTATAAAAAATGCCATAAGACTACTTTTTAACCCGGAAAAATAACGAGATTGGGAATTACGTGGGTGAAGCTTACAGCTAGTATGATATAAAGATGAGGATATGTGGCCACCTTTCACCTACAGTACTAACTATTAATATACGTCATTTGCCGAGGCTGGCTTTGGGATGTAGGCCGTGGCTTCGTTATCGCATTTGTAAATGTGTGAACTTTTGTAATTAGAAAAGTGTAAATTGCTCCAACATCCTTACGAAGTTGTCTTTCATCGATAATAGCTAATATGTGTTCGGCCAATACCACAGAGAGTGGTATTAGCCGAACCACCACACTCTGTCACCAGAGAGAGTTAATCACGATCTAAATTATTATTTTATTTATCGCGACGTTTCGGCAGCGTTACAACCGCCGCCGCCGTGGTCACGAGGAAACTGAAGAAGACATTGCGGCTCGTCTCATTGCGAAATAAGTTATCTTGTCACTTTGTCTACAAACACAAACACCGACCAATTTTTTTTTAAGTCTTACTTGATCCAAGAACAGTGCATTTTCCAAATCTTCCATATCCGATGTGATTGTCAGTTCACCCTAAAAGGAAGAAATTAGAATTAGAGCAGTTTCAGTCATGAATACAATTTGTATAGTTAGCAAAGAGTGCCTAGTGGCGAATTATCTTTACATTTATTATATGAAAAAAAAACCTATAATCAGAATCGTGAACTTTAATTCCAGGGTAATCTAATCTATCAATTGGACGAACTTAATAATAAATAATTCACCTTCAGCCCCAAATCCAGTTCCCTCAGAGACCGTTTCATTTCCCCAGTCAAGTAGTTCATTCGCTCGCACTCTTGGAACGCTACGATCACATAGGGAGTTCTCTCCTCTACTTTCCCCATTATCTCCACCATATTGAACTCCTCTGGAAGTTTTTCCATTATCTCATCCAGCATTTGTTTCACCTGGAAGGATTGCACACACATTTTCAGCTAAATTCTTTGTGATAAGATTGTATAAAATTACTAGTAAAGTAGTAAAGTAAAATTAGTAAAAAAAAACTAATATCTACATGAACAGCCAAATTGTAGAGTTGATGAAGTTCCAAGTGTGGAGTGTCTTTATTATATTTAGAACTATTATTGTCACGTAATTTTATACGAAAGTGACGTTGCCTGTTACTGAGGGTGCACAATTGTTACCGAACTGTTTTGCTATACTATCTTCGTCATGCTTTTATTATAGCGACAAAATTGATACGAGTGTTAGCTCAACACGACTTAATACCTTGTCTTCCCTGGTAACCGTCGCAGCACCTGACGCCTGAGCGTCTCTCGGCTGCATCTCAAAAATAGTCCTGAAGAGATTTTCCGAAGTGGTGGTCAAGAAGCCGATTTCTGCGTTGGGGTGCAAACCGTAGAGATACGGTGACTCGGCGGGCATGGCGTCTTCTATGTACTGGTGGTAGCCACCGTAGTCCGTGTTAGGAGGTGCGGGGAAGCCGGGAGCTAATTGAAGCTCGCCATCTACCTGTATATTTATATGAGAATAATTAGGAGACATGTAGTGAGCTGAGATCACATGACTGACAGCGCTTCGCTTCTGCCTATATTATAGACATACCCTTAATCACATATTTACATCCGACGTAACATCAAAGTAGATACTTACTGCTACAAAATGTTCAGAATATTAAAAAAAACAAAGCGGAAAATAAGAGCAGAGGTTAAAGATAAAAAAGTGATTAGATTTTAAGAAAACATTAGTTACAAGGCACACAGGTAATAGGTGTGTAATGTGTATTTTTCCACAAGACGAAAATTACTTAGGCAGATTATTTATTAGGTATCACTTGTTTCCGTTTCCGACCACTGATACACATTTCTATCATAAGGATAAATGCTAAAGCGCAACATAACAAAATCCCATCAAAACTTACCAAGTCAGGTTGCATCAGCTCCTCGAGATAAGCGTTGCAGAGGCGCCGGTCCCAGTCGTCGGTGATGTGCCCGCCGTACATGATCTCCCCGAACAAGTATCGCAGATCCTCCCACGGCACGCGAGAGTTCGCCTCCAGGTAGTTGTAGAGCACGAACACGCTGATCGTGAGATCGCCTTAAAACATCAGATACTTGACAACACACCACCGAGAAAAACTAACTTAATAGGCTACAGTGCTAAAAAAAAGTTAGTCCATCCAGCTAGATTGCAAAAAAATATTGTTTACTTAGGCCAATTGTCCACGTAGCCGCACCACGTTATAGGTACGCACGCTTACGTAGGTAGCGTCAGCCGCTCGAACGAAGGTATGACGAGCAGCTTCCGCTTCGTGGACACAGATTTCATTGTTTCTACGCAAGACTCAAACATTCGTCATGCATTCGTCTTGCAATCGTCAATTGACGAAAGCGTGCGTATAACGTGCGGTTACCTACGTGGACAATTGGTTTTATTTTTTTCTTTAGTTACACAAACAAAAAATGACGAATAAATACAGTCCTTAGAAGTTTCGCGTGACGTCACTTGTGGGTGCGATTTTTACTCACAAGTGACGTCACGACCCCCGACCCGACTAGGATGATCTATCCACAGATTTCTAAAACAAAAGGAAATCTGTGGATCTATCTATATCTTTGTCGGTTTTCAATAACTTTATAAAACCAAAAATATCGTGTTCCATATTTTTTCACGCTATAGAACTAATTAAATGGTTTAATTTAAACCCTATCCTATGGTTAGGGTAAGTAGGTTTAAAATAAATCATTTATAATTAAATGGTATATTTAACGATACCCTATTCCAATTGTCGAGAACGCCAGTTCTACTACAGACAGGAACCGTCTTAATCTATTCCATTCACAACTTTTTTATTTATTAGATAGACTTATGCTTACCCACAGTTTCAGGTCTGAAACTGTCGCTGTCTACGATTATGATTGAGCAAATTTACGTTGGAGGAATCTAAAAGTTTTTTCGCTTAGAAAACAAATCGAAGAATCAAATTGTTGTTCAGTCCTCAGATCGTCTGGACGTTCAGCAGGTCTACTACGAAGTCCAATAAACGATATATCGGCCGAAGTTATGGAAGTTTTATTCCACGACTAGATGCCCGCCCCGGCTTCGCCCGTGGTATATTATATAGCACTCATCGGGATCCCGTACATATCCAACGGTGAAAGAATGACTGAAATCGGTTCACTCATTCCTGAGAATATCGATTTCAAACAACAAACCTCTTCAGCTACCTGCTACGCCACCTGTCGGAAATTGGTCGTACCAAATCAGATTTAGAAAAAAAAATTAGCAAAGGTTTATATTCAAGGCACAGATTACTGAAATTCAATGACGCAATCTTTGACAAATGCTGTCATGTGTCATGTCAAAGCACGAAACGTACGAAAACTCTCAAAAGGGGAATATTTTTTCCCGATTTTGTTACATTCTTGTTTCATGCTCCGCTTCATTTAATAGTAGAGTTATTTTCTATAGCCTAAAGCCTTCCTCGATAAATGGACTATCCAATAGAAAAAATAATCTTTCAATTCGGACCAGTACTTCCCGAGATCCTAGCGTTCAAGCAAACAAACAAACAAACAAACAAACAAACAAACTCTTCAGCTTTATAATATTAGTATAGAAACGCAATCGGTCGGTTGATGACACAAAAACTGTCAAATCAGTGTCAGTCGGGATGAACGAAACGCCCGATCAGATCAACCGACCGATTGTGTTTCGTGGTATGAAACGTCCATAACTTCGGCCGATATATCGTTTATCGGACTTCGTAGTAGACCTGCAGAACGTATTACTAATGTAAACAATACTTACCGACATTGAAAGGATAAATTTTATTCCATCCCTGAGGCCCAAACTTCCGCCTTTCCGCCACCACCGCATGGAAGTAGCAGAGAGCAAACAGTATTGCTTTGAACTCCGCTTCTTTCCCACACATCTCGAGAGTCTCTTGGTTAAAGTTGTCGAGAGCTTTGTGAATGTTAGCCTGAAAGAGATATCAATTGTCATGTCAATAGATTACGACTATCGAATATTAATCACAGTCATAACCATAATACAAGTCTTATTAGAAGAGTTATTGTTGACCGTCCGTACTAAGCCATGGCCTGCCCTTCTTCCGCCTAACTAAATCGGCTATGACTTTGTTATTGCTTTCTCTATCATTTAAGTGAAAAGAAAAGAGAGAGCAGTTTCAAAGCTAAGACAGTTTTAGTTAGGTAATCAATTACTGAGACTTACTGAGACGTAATGTAACATCCTATTTCACCCTTATTACTAAACGATTTAAGTCTGTTTTGGTTTAAGTCTCTCACCTGCATGCCTGTAGGCGGTTCGTTGGTAATCTTGATGCTGGACTCCAGAATTCCCTGCGGGATGATATGCGCGGCCGCTGTGGCCGCCGGCTCGGCCGACATGAACAGCCGGAACTCGTCATGGCAGCCGCCTGCGAAGCTCTCCATCTTCTTCTCCAAACTTGGGAGCCACTTCTTTACCAAGTGGATGTTCTAGACAAAACATGTTTGTCTTGCGTTAATTATGCTTTAAATCATCCTGAGCCCATCACAAAATTAGATCTCCCAAAATAAAGATAGGTTTGAAATATAAATAAATAAATAAACATTGGTGGACAATTCACACACAACACCATCTGACCCCAAACTAAGCAAAGTTTGTACTATGGCGGCAAGATAGCTGATATAATACTAATACAGTTTTAAATACATACTTATTATAGATAGAAACACCCAGACACAGTACAAACATTTGAATTCATCACACAAATATTTGCACTGGGTGGGAATCAAATGAAGTTTCATTTATATCCGTAACATGACATTTCAATACTTGCACTTCAGCAACAGTAGAATGTAGCTTAGTATCCTTATTGTAATGGATCTAATAAAAAGTTATACATAGAAAATAAGTAGGTATCAAAGCATCGGTTGCGAAGCTCAAAATAGCCAAATATCACTTTAAATTTATTCATAAATGTTACCTAAATTTAAAAAATAGTGAGGTAATCCTTGGAATTAGTATTATAGTTTGTGATATTATAGGAAAAGCTCAAAAATGTGGCAACAGTAACATGTAAACCACTTACCTGTAAGACAACCCAATGTCCTTTGACCAGCGCTACGTCCATGGCCTGTTCAGCCACTATCTCCTGACCCTGACCCAACGACACGTTGTGAAAGTTCCCATTGTCAGCTGTGAACCCCATCACCTTGCCCAGAGCCTCCACGTCTTTGAGCGGGTTCACTCCGGGGGACAATATGAAGAATATGGGAGTAGTTGGACTGGTCTCTTCAAATGATTTGCTGAATTCTACTGTGCGATTTTCAACGTACTTCGCTCCCATTTTCTCTTCAATGTATGCTCTAAAAGTTACCAGGTTTCGATTAATCGAGTTACTACGTATTACAAATACGTATAGTGTATATACTCGTACTTACGCTACTGCATACGTCATCCTGTCCGGTCTCAGTGCCCGCAACATGCATAGCCTTTGAAGAGCGGTTTTGTTTTTCCACTCCTAAAACAACAATTAAGATATTTTGTAAACTACTGCATTGACCAAAAATTTATGCAAAATTTAAATCAAGAGCATTTGAGACAGTTTCAGTTTTGCAGCATCTCAAGTGTTAACAAAAAATTTACTGGTTAAATAATATAGGGCTTCGTAATACTAATGTAACGTCACAGACCAAGTACGACTTGCCTATGCAAGAGCCTCCAGGGCACGTGGTTCGAGAGGGATGACACGAACTCAAATGAAATACAACTCAAGTCAGGTTCCAAAAATCTTTTTAAATATTATCACATAAAATGCAATTTTTTATTTTGTCTTATTATTTTTTATTTTCTGTTTATTCATATTTGTCAAAATAAACATGACTTTATTCAATTAAATAACTAGTAGGTACAATAGGTAGTTGTTACCTGTGGAAACTTTTCTCTTTCTGGACACTCGAGCTCCACAATCTTCTTCCATCTTTTAGGAGAAGTCTCTATATCTCTATCCAAGTTTCTAAACTCATCCTTCCCGGCGAGCGAGCAGATGCCGCCCCAGCTGGAGTTCGAGAGGAAATCCACTGGGCTCGTTACGTGCGGCTTCACGGGGAAACGCAGGAAGAAGTCCAGCTCCACTGGAGATATCTCTTCACTCATCAACAGGACCTGGAGTTAAGAGGCAGCGAGTCTTAAGATGCAATAGAATAGATAGAACAGGTCTGTACAGAAAGAGTATCTACTATGCCATCATCTCTTAAATTAATCACCATTATCGAGACACAAAGCAAATTAGCAATTATGGGATTTTAATATCCAAACGCTTCCACTGTTGTTTTATGATAAGGTATTGTAAGCAACACGCCTGTCCATAGCAGAACCGCGGCAGCTATTGGAACATGAAAGATTAAATCAATACCTAGTACTGCACTGCACTTCAACGACTTAGATAAGATTATTAACTTAAAATAAAAGATAAGGTAATTAACCACTATGCCCCGTAATTTCTCAGGAAACATTGCCCTTCAAACCACAATACAGTGATGTGTACACGTTGATACTTGGGGGTAGAATAACTGAAAAATGTGATACTATCCCAGGCGAACCCTGCAAGGAATCCTACCACTGCTACACTATTGCTTTCAGTTCGTTGCTTACAACCGTTGCATTTCGTATATCATCGGAAAAAGTAATAAGATTTTTACGTATTACTTAGTTACCTTTGAATGAAATATACTATTGATTAAAACTATAACCAACCACTTCTAGGGAAAGTATTTTTCCTAATTGTTTATTCACGTTCCATTTACAACGAATGTTAAAGAATACAATAAAATTTCATGGAATCATCACGACTGGCTAGAATTTAAAATGTTTGTTTTGCTAAACCACCAACCTGGAAAGTCATCTGAGAAGCGAATATCAGCTTATCACACTCGAACAAGCCTCTCGAAGTGTACTGAAAGACCGAGTAGCTAATGCAGTCGATTAGGTTCTTTATCCGCTGGCTGACTTCCTCCGCTGGTTCCGCCTTGGATATGGCTTTTTGGAAGACCACGCTGAACGCCTGAAAGGTTATGATAACGTCCAAATTATGCGAGAAGATCAATTTATTATTAGATAAAGTTCTTGAAGGTTCAAAAGGTATTAATAATGAATACCTACTGGTGGTTTGATGGGTCATTTTAGATGTGATTAATTCAGGATATGACATCAAAGATTACCTTCAAAGAGAACTGGTAGATAGGGTTGATGGTATTCAAGTCATTCAGTATAAAATAAAGCAACGAAGCGCGCGCCGCAGCCGGCCGGTAGAATTCACGCGCGAGGTCGATTTGCTGAGAGGTCACTTTGGCTTCTGCCACCTAGAAGGGGGGAAAATAAAATACATTTTAATAACATCAATTTACTGTAAAGATAGACAGAACAAACAGGCAAAATATCAGCACTGGTGTAATTAACTGTATTTTAAGCAGTAGCAGTATTGGGGGTTGGGGGACAATTCACACACAACAATTATCTGACTCTAACCAAATCTTGTACTATGGCGGCCAGATAGCTGACATAATACTTATATAGCTGTAAATATATATATACTTATTATATATAGAAACACCCAGACACAGCACAACTATTTGGATTTATAGTAGTGCTGGCTACTTGTCAGCTGATAGGATTCAATTCACAATGAGCCTCGTCTCTGTTTGCTACAGAAGGTTCGGGAAGAGATGATTTAAAGATCATTATAGTACAATATAAGAACTAAACATGCCTGAGGTATTTTAGTACACAGAATGCCATAAATATGGGTAACTTTTACTATAAGACCAGCGATGAAAACCCTAAAAACTGTGTTTCTGTAGGTTTTCTTTACCCGTACGGCATTTACAATGGATTAGCTTTTGAATGGTATCTTGTCAAAAGTTGTGGCGTTGTGAGTACAGCGCGCTACTTTCGATATTGTAGGATGGTTGATAACGTTTTACTAACCTTCCTCTCAATATCAGCTGCGGTTTTCTTGGTGGTCTCCAAATTTTCCACGAGTGCCGTATCACCGAGGATGTTCTCCCCCGCGGAGGAAAGGCGAGAGAGCAAGTCGTCTTCTAGCGACTTTAGCTGGATCTTGAACTGGTTCTGCTGTTTGGTCAGTTCCGCTTTCAACTCTTCTAGATCTGGTCTTTCTGCTTTGACCACCTGTTATAAAAAAGCAGGTAATGTCAACTAAACATATCAAAATCACGTAGATTTATTTCTCATTAATATACTTGCGATTGACAGGTGTACAATGTACTGTGCTTATATGATATTTTTAAATATGAAAAACGCTGTCTTAGTAAATCTTAACAAGTAAGACAACAAATTGATAAGGGCTCATACAAATACTTGCCATTGCTGTTGCTATAAGATAATGGTAAGGATCGTGATGAGTATTTTTTGTTAGGTATAAAGTTAGGAAGCGAGTGCGAACGAATGATATGATATATTTACATATAACACGTGTTTCATTCAATTTTTTTAGCAAATTTCCCAATTTCGTATTTCGAAATCCTGCTACATTTTGACTTACTTCGGCCAATAGCTGGTCTTCCAGGCCATCCCGAGTGACTGTGAAGTTCACCAGGGTGGTCTGCGCTTGCATCTCTGGCTTGTAATGAGGGTTGGCCAGCTTCGTGTGCAGAATCAGCCGGAAATGAGGACTGTACTCTATTTCTTTATCACCTATCTTGATAGCTCTGTAAATAATTAAACGTGGCATTAGAAAATGTAGAATTAACACGTTAACGCTTACTTTACGCAGTAGCAGATTTTACAACAGTCCAATTAAAGACAGACCTATTAAAGCAGCTGGATGTTAGGGGCAATTAATACCTACAAGTAGTTTAACACTAGATTTTATTTGGATCACTTTAATTATAGTTGACAAGGATTTTTTTAATAGTATAGAGTGGCAGAACAAGTACACCATATTATTGACGGTAAGCAAACCTGCTAAACTCAGCGCAGCGTCACGCAGCTATTTGAACAGGAAGAGTCCAAATCATTACTTAGCACTGCACTGCACTCGTTACCCAGTGATGTAAGACGATTTCATCAGACAATCACTATGACCCGTAATTTCTTTAGAATCGTAAATTCAGAGGTTTCTGTTTAATATTGTACCTAGTAAACAGTGTTTGTTTGTTACTAACCTGCCCTTTTTAATGAGCGTCCTCCCTAACAGAGGATCGAGCACAGGATCGACTGTTTCTCCAATGTTCTCGAGTAGAACAGTCTGTCCTTTGATGATAGCTTTCTCTATGTTATCTAGATACGCCTTGTGCCCGAGGCGGATGACTTGCAGTTTGTCGCCGTATTTCTGTTTAATCCACTTTACGCCTTGCAGCTAAAACAAAGTCATTCAATTCTAGAAAATATCCTTATGTACCTTTAGATTATACTTCCTGGAAAATACTCAGAAATGATATTCCTTTCTTATACAAGATTTCCAATTCCATGTCGTCGTATTACTTGTAAAAATTACTTTTAAAAATGTTTTAAATAAAATAGTTTTATCGAATGATGAAATAATGATGTAAAATTCATCTTCTGAGCTAACTCGTAGTATCAAAAATCATTGGAAGCAAGTCTGGATTCAATTCATGAAATGCTTGAGAGATTGTTCCTCAAATTGTCCAATGTAAAATTAAAAGTGAATGTATTTTCCAGATTATCACGCTTCATCATTGACTGTACGAGTGCCATCGCTCAAAGCAGCAAAGAATTGCCTGTTAAATATCATCATTCATAGCGTCCTTTAACCCTATATCCTTCTCTTTTATTATGCTATTTTCCCCGGTCTTGCGTTATCTAGTCCAGCAGGTCTACCGCCTAACTCTCCTGCTTTCTGCTATGCTTTCATTTACGTCATTGACCAATTTGGTAACAAATGAAAGCAGGCAACTACATCTGATTTCCGTTCCACTGCATACAGATCGCAAAGATTTGCGGATTCGGATTAATTGCGCATACTTTCGTCGGTTTTAAAACATTGGCCGATGACGTCATAAATGAAAGCATAGCAGAAAGCATAGCAGAAAGCAGGAGAGTTAGGCGGTAGACCTGCCCTTCTACCGCCTAACAAAATCGGCTTTCGCTTTGCTATTGCTGTCTTTATCATTTCAAGCAGAAAGAAAAGAGAGTAATATCAATGTACGGTACACACCGTCAGTTTCTGTCCCTCGATTATTGGACTGTAAAATTTAAATTTATGTAAAGAAAAGGTGAGATATAATTATTCTTTCACCAAACGGCAATGAAAGATAGAAGATTCTTCACCAACCTTTTAACCGCTTCCGCCTAGGGCACCACAATAATGCCTCAGGAGATCTCCTTGCTGAATTGTATGATGAAGCCCTGGGGCTTCACGAGGTTTTCTTGAGAGGTGTATCTGCTTCAGTCGTCGACGTGTGACTGCCGGTCAACGGTCGCAGCCGCAAGTATTGGAGGGAATCTCTAACTACCCTTATGCCATTTATAAAGATCGAACAATCAAAGCTAAGACAGTTCTGGTTAGGCGGTAGACCCCCTGCAGGTTTGGCGTTCAGACAATATTATTGACACTTCTTGCAGCTGGACGTACTAGACTCAGCTTACTTTATTTTTCTTCAATTAGCCATTCTATAGACTTCTGAGTCCGTAACCTTTGTAATTTGAATTCTTTTACAACTCAGCTTACTTAAAGATATAGATAACTAGCAGTGTCCTGCGGTGCAAAATGCGCATTGTAAATGTAGGATTGTTAACTATTTATTTTACCTGCGGATCAATCATAAGCGGCCACCTGTCCGAGTTGGAGAGTATAGTAGCGTTTTCAGTACTCATCCTGTCTGAGGGCAGCCCTTCGTTCTGCCACATCGCTATCGTTGTATCGTCAGTCAGCATCGTGAGAGGATCCAGTCCTTCTGTTATTGGCACTGGGGGCTGAAACATATCAACAAAATATTGTGTTATGAAAACTAACGTGGTTATTATACACTTTAAATAAATACACGGTTAAGCGAATCAGTGCTAAAAGAGTACGATCACGTGTGCGCACTTTCCTTGAAAAAGGTCGCCGGACGCGACCGAAACTCAGTTGAAATGGACTGACGTGACAAACGTGAGTTAGTGTATTTAATTAAAAATATTAAATTATTAGATAATTATTTAAATACTGTAGTTTTATGTTAGCAGTACTGTGATTATAAATGATTTTGAGGAGATCTATGTAAGTTGGCTCTATGTTTTGTTTTAGGAGAGATGAAAATATAGCAGTGTGCGTCAAGCTATCGAAAGCTTTCGCATAATCCACAAAAGCTAGATATAGTGGTTTCTTGTACTCTTTATGTTTCTCTATTATTTGATTTAGTGTGTGTAGATGATCAGTCGTAGAGAAACATGGGCGAAATCCAGCTTGTTCTGGCGGTTGGTGTCTGTCGAGTGTCCCAGCTATGCGGTTTTGTATGATTTTGATAAATAATTTGTAAATGTGAGATACTAAGCTTATTGGTCTATAGTTATTTACCACCATTTAAAATATCCAAAGGTGTGAAACAAGGCGATCCACTCTCCCCAAAATTATTTACAAGCACTCTCGAAGAGGTTTTCAAAACACTGGCAGCATCTTGGGCCGCAAAGGGCATCAATGTCGGAGGCAAATTTCTAACAAATCTCAGGTTTGCCGACGACATTGTTCTCTTTGCCACATCAGCATCACAATGGAGCTCATGCTCCAAGATCTGAGCAGGGCTAGCCGAGAGGTGGGACTTCTGATGAACTGGTCAAAAACACAACTAATGACTAATAGCACAAAACGTAGGGTCGAGGTAGATGGGCAAGCAATACTTTATGTCAATGAGTACACTTACTTGGGCCAGATAGTTTCTTTCGATAACAGACAAGATAAGGAGATCAGTCGTCGAATAGACAACGCCTGGAAGAGCTACTGGTCCATGAAAGAGCTAATGAAGGGAGAACTTCCGATCTCCCTAAAGCGCAAACTTCTCGACACATGTATCTTGCCCATCCTAACCTACGGTGCACAGACTTGGTCATTAACTAAAGCTCAGAAGTTCCGCCTCGGAGTTTGTCAACGAGCAATGGAACGTAGTATTTTAGGTATTAAAAGACAAGACCATGTTCGCAACACCATACTACGTTCCATTACAGGTGTAACAGACGTAGGGTATAGGTCTGCCAAGCTGAAATGGGAGTGGGCGGGTCATGTGGCCAGAATGCACCCCGATCGGTGGACCAAAGTTTCTACGGAATGGACGCCATCGGCCAGTCGACCCCAGGGTCGTCCTCCAACGCGATGGAAGGACGAGCTCGGAGCGTTTAAACATGATTGGACGATGGTAGCTCAGGACCGGATAAAGTGGAGGGAATTGGGGGAGACCTTTGCCCAGCAGTGGGACAGTTGAGGTTAAATAAAAAAAATAATAATTAAATACTAGAATTATTAGCGAATCATCGGCGAAATTGATGTTTACCACTTTTTATCGTTCTATTTTTAAGCGACTTAAAAAAAATTGGGTTTTCATTTCGACTGTATTTATGGTGGTATGTAAATGTTTTTTTAATTTTATTTACATGTAATATAATTGTCAAAATCATGAATATTGATTTTTTTTAAATACATACGAATATCACACATTGTAGAGTGTATATTCGTATATTTACAGGATATAAAATAGCAAAGTTATTTTCCCGCTCTGCTTCTAGACTTCTATCCCTTTAAACCCAGGGTTGTTTTAGCCATTACCAAACCAGTGTATGTAGAATTGACAAGTCAAAAACTGTAAATGCAACTAATATAAATATACGTACTACCTATAATTGTCCAAGTTTAGATTTTTGTTGATCAATCACGTCGAAAATTTGGAAACGGATTGGATTAAAATTTGGAATACAGTTAGATTACAGTCTGGAATAGCATTTAGGCTCCTTTCTACCTTTCCGGAAAAAATACCTGGAACGGGAACTACGCGGGTAAACCCGGGAAGCACTACTAGTATGTAATATATAAAGTAGAATAAACTTGCTATAAGTCCACCTACCTCCAAAGTCTTCAGAAATACAAGCCAGTTTTTGTGGAGCAAATCGAGCCGGTACTGCTTGGTGAAACACCCCACGTACGAGATGAACGCGCACACGAGCAACACGTCGCCGGGTAATGTTGTACTTTGTTGCATAAAACTGAAAAACGGGAAATATATCTTCTGTACAGAAATAAACTATAAAAAATTGTGTATTTTAAATAAATACACGGGTAACTCACGTTTTATATAGTCAGTCCAGTCTTACTCAAGTTTCGATCGCGTCCGGCGATCTTTTTCAAGGAGAGTGCGCGCGCGAGTTCGCAGCTCGTTTAGCACTCGAGTGCTGGACTCGGACTGGACTGACTATATAAAACGTGAGTTACCCGTGTATTTATTTAAAATGGGTAATTAACACGTTAGTTTTCATACTAAAAAAATGTGTAAATAGAAATACAATTTTCAAGATTTTTTTTAATCCGGCTGAATGAAACTTGTTTACGCTCAAATATCTATAATAAATGAATAATAAATAACTATTTCTCTCTCATGCAGCATGGGAATGTCTCTAATCTGAAGTGTACTTTCGAGCGGGTATTTGATGAGCTCCAACATTAGAATAATAACTACAAACTTGAATACATTTTCAAACAAACTTTTTGACATTTTAAATTGTATCTATAGAGAATAAAGATTATCATATTTACATTCTTAGGAAACAAGTAATCTTAAGTTTATTTATTGATCTTTTCATATTTTTGTACTTGTAAATAAAAAGCACGAACCCAGGAGTTTTTTTGTATATTATAGAGTGACGAGACAAGCAGGACATGTGCCTGATTCTAAGCAGCATGCCGGCCTCATGATAGCACAGTGATACGCAGCTATTGGAATACGAAGAGTCCAAATCATTACCTAGCACTGAACTGCGCTCGTCGCCCATATAAGATGTTTTATCTCTATGTCCTGTAATTTCACTGGAAACATTGCCCTTTAAACTGGAACACAATTATGTTCTCACATTACTACTTCGGGGTAGAATAACTGGAAAAGGCATGGTACTTCCCCAGACGGACTCTGCGAAGAGTCCTACCACTATTAAGAGTCCGTGGAATATAATATTAACATAAAGAAAAAGTAAGAAACGAAACAGATGAAAAGTATCTTCTATGCCGACGTGCCCCTATCTAGAATAACGAATAACAAGCTTATTTTTATTCCAAGATAATAACGGTATCGGAAACTATGCAGGTGAAACCGCGGGACGCTTAAGTATCTATTAGATCTATTAAATTCAGGGCCCCTAAAAGATAAGTAGCTACTCGTACAATCAAAAGTATTCTTACTTAGATACGGCTTCAGCCCATCGGACGTTCTCGCTGGCCAGCCCGTTGACGAGTCTGTTGGCTAGTTGGATGGTTCTGTTCGTCGCGTCAGCTTCTTGTTGGCATTTCATCTTCTCACCGACGGCCTTCTCGAAGTCGGCCGTCAGACCCGCTAGCTTTTCCTCAAGAGACTGCAATTACAAAGAAATTAGACAATTAAAATAATTCTCTGCAAACATCACTGTATTGTTTGAAAGGAAATGTTTTAGAGAAATTATAAGGTATAGAGATAACTCAAAATCAACATATTATGCCTCAGATGAGCGCAGTGACATGCTAGGTAAGGATTTGGGCTCTTCAATTTCGAGTAGCTGTGTGGCACTGTGTTGTTATGGCCAGACGTACCTACCTACTGTTTACCATTAGGCATATGTACTGCTCGCGTCTCATCACTCTAAACTATAAAAAACCTTTTTATATTTAGCAGTTGGCTTGCCTACTAAGATTGATATTTAATGCAGAGGTGGACTACTAATTAACTATTAAAAAAATGAAATAACAAAAAAACCGTTAATTTATCGTGAACATTTAAAATAGCAGTCATCTACTTGAGGTAGAAAAAAAACTGGTAACCTATAGAGCTGTCTAAGTTTTATCAGTTTGTTTTATTTACTTACGCTGACTTTAGCCTTGATAGACCTGAGTTTTTCGGTAGCGGCTGCGAGCTCGGCGTTCGCGGCAGCTAGAGCCTTCCTCTTGGGCTCCACGTCACAGAACACCTCGTAGAACTTGATGATGTTGATGACCCATGCGCAGAGACCCGCCGCGGCGCCGGACTTCGAACGGACGAACTCTGGTGTATGGAGAGTTTAAACTACAGTAATACCCCGACTTACACTACCCCGTTCTACGCAAATTCGGAAAAACGCGGCTTTTCATTTGCCCACTCGGCTGTGTCAGTGTCCTATTTACGACAAGGTCGAATGTGTTCCTCGTGACATTGTTTTACGTGTGCAGAGCATATTATCGATATATTTATTTATTTAATAAATGAATTATAGTTAAATATATACATTTATTTAATAAATGAATTATAGTTAAGTATATATATAACCACCGGCTTCGCCCATGGTACTATTATTATTCCCGGCGATTATTCGAACTTTTCTGACCATAAAAACCATCCTTGAACTTCAACGAACATTTAAAAAAAATTGGCCAAATCGGTCAAGGGATTGTTGAGTTATGCGCTTACCAACACATTTTACGATTCATTTTTATATTATAAATTAAGTCGTCAATAAGACAAAAAATACAAACCGACTACCAAATACCGACGATACAAACTCAAGCCATATTTAGAATAAAAAAAATTAACCCCGACTTATGCGAATTCGACTTAAACGACTATCCGTAAAGTCCAAGGTATTACTGTACTTCAAAAACAGAAGATCTTAGGTAGGTAAATCGCTGTAAGTTTACTCGATAAGGCCACCATTTATGGCACTAGGCATATATGTCTTCTGGTGTGGATAATAAAGTGTTTCTGTATGTCTGTCTGTTAAGTAATATGTTTTCAAATACTTTTTTGTATGATAGGTAAGCGACAGCTCCGCCAATTTTGAATCGATTCTGACGTTTCAAAATAGGCGGATTCGATTGACGAATCATTAAGAAATGAATAACAGAAATGTCAGCATACCTGGCTCAAACTCCGGATCTTTTAAATAAGGCTGGATGGCTTTGATGACATCGGGATGAATATTTTCTTTGTCGTAATTGATGAGGCATTCCAAAAATACATCCACTTTCGCCATAACCACCTAAGATAGACAGAAAAACAAACATTTTAATATACCAAATATGAATGACATAATCTTACTATTATATTAAATGCGAAAGTTAGGATGTTCGTTTCTCAAGCATGTCGGAAGGGATCGGGCTGAAGCTATGAATACTGTTAGAATATATGCTGGATAGCACATGGGCTACATTTTATTTTATTTATAACCCGGGATCGTAATCTCCGCGAATAAATATAATATGAAATAATAAAAGCGGTAGTGGTCTTGTGGTCAGAACCAGATTCACAATCGTAAGGTCTTAGGTTTGTATCCGCCTGCACCTCTGAGTATTTTTCAAGTGTATGTAGATGTTCGCCACAATATTTAGCGTTGAAGGAAAACATCGCGAGAAAATCATGCAGGAGGCATGTTCCTGGAATATGTCGAGGTCATGCGTCATCCTTCAACCCGTACAGGGCCAGGGTGGCGGTTATGGATTCTCCCTCACTTAGTGCGAAAAGACCAGAGTCTCACCAGAACAGTAGATTTGCCTTTAAAGATCATCTTGCAGGCTTAAAGAACATGAAATAGTATGTCTTACTCTCAAGTTCGTGTGCCGCCAAAATTCTGAAGGGCTACGCACGTTAAGGTAACTTTGGTAGTCGTTTAATTTAAATGTTTCTTCCTGTAGTCAAGTGGATATTTTTTTGTTTACGCCTGCTGGGAAGATACCTAAGGACGGAATCCCATCAGGCCTGTCCTTAGGTATCTTCCTCTCAGGTGCTAACATTTGAAGCTTTTGAAGTTGAAGTAAGTTTTTAAAGAGGTATCTCGTTACTATCTTTTGTATCTAATCCGTGCACGGTTGCCTGGATGAGATTGCTATAAGCGATAAGGCCGCCAAATGAAAGGTCAATTTTTTTATTAAGTTAGTTGTTTTTTTCCCGTAGTGTGGTTTTTAATGAAGAGTTTTCTTATCTTATCTCGTTAACAGCTAGTCAGTTCTATAGTATTTTATGAAAAATTCACCTCCCCTTGCCTAATCTTGTAACCTGCGGATTTCTCTTAAGCTGTTTGCCTATAAGAGATTGCACTCACCAATAAGGCCTCTATTTGTGGTTTTAGTTCAAAAGTGTTTTACTGTCATATTTCTGTTCGTTTGTGTGACAATAAAGAGTTTTCTATTTATCTTACGTTATTAAAAAATTAGGGATTTTAGCAACATACGTATATTTATTTTCTTTTGTAACTAGATTAGTGTAGGTACATTTTACGTTACGGAATAGATGAGGCAGATAGATAGAAAACTATCATGCAGAGAAATTAACAACAGAAGGGACAAAATCTTTAAATGTATGCCAACATCATCGACTACGAAGCGTTTTAGTGCAAGTGTTTTCATGGATCTTGTTTTGTTTTGAATATCTCGATATCAAGTGAAACCAGAGAATGTACAGATACGATACGAGTATATAACTTTTCTAGAGAAATTATAGGGCCTTGAGATAAATCATCTCTGGGGCGAGAGCGCAGTGCTATGCTAGGTAATTATTAGGACTCTTCATGTTCCCATATTCTAATAGCTGCATGACTCTATGCTGTTATGGTGTTACCATTGGACGCATGTCATGCTCATCGCATCACTCTAAAATAACCCTAACTAACCACAACTCCCTAACTTATTAACCCTAACTGTTTCTTAAACATGATCCCGTACATTAAATTATAAATAGGTGCGTTTTACATTTCACACATCAAGTGTTAATAAAATTCTAAGAGCTTACTTTTGCCGCCTTCCAACTCCTGTCTTTAGGTATTTTACCGCCAGGTGCCAGTAATACCATGACCGCTGCCGTCACGTTGGTCACAGCGCCAGGAGGAGAGCCGAACGATTTCAACTCTGTCAAGTTCGCCTTGTTGAGGGTGTTCAGGGCCTCTTGAGCCGCGACTAAAGCCGGCTCGGCCTTGATCAGGTCTTCTTCGCAGTCTTTCTGTTTTTTAGATACCTCTTCGGCAATAACAGCTACCTTTTCTTCTTCCTCGTCGGCTAAATTGGAAAGATGGTTCAAAAGAACACCGTTTATATTTTATACCAGAATATAAACAGGCTGTTAGGTAAACTAGAAGAAATAGAGCTATTCTTGGAAAGCTCACACAAATACGATGTAATTTGTTTCACTGAGACGTGGCTATCGAAATGTGAATTGAACTTTAGCCTAAATAATTATTCAATAGGTAGTATATACTGTAGGAAATTGGCAATAGGAGGTGGTTGCATAATTTTTGTTAGCAATAATGTGAAATATAAGTCTCGAAAAGATGTAGAAAATATAACTGTTGAACGACATTGTGAACTAGCTTGCGTAGAATTGGATCGATATGTTGTTTTATGTGTTTATAAACCACCTAGTGCCGAAATTGAGATCTTCTTAACTACTTTAGAAGAAGCATTGAGTAGAATATCTGAGAAAAGTAAACAGATTGTGATGTGTGGAGACTTCAACACAGATATACTTTCGGAATCTCGTAACAAGAGCAACATATTAATGTTATGTCAATCTTTTAATTTGACAAAAGTGTTCACTGAACCCACTAGGGTCGCAGTAACTAAGAAAGGTTGTTCTGCAACCTGCATTGATAATGTTTTTGTAAACTGTGAATACTTTCATTCTGAGGTCCTGGATTGTTTGCGTTCGGACCATAGGGGCTTGAGCATTTCTCTTCCTGCCTGTATGAAAAGGGCGGAAGAGAAAGTTCTTGTTAGACCCATTACATTGTCCCGCATGTCAGCTTTAAATACCGCGATAACTAATCATTTTTCCAACAAATTTTGCATTATGACAATTGATGATCCTAATCATAATTATTCTGAGTTTTTTAAAATGCTGAGTACACAATTTAATAATATTTTCCATACCAAATTTGTTAATATTAACGCAAAACCGAAGTTTGCCGAATGGGCAACACCAGGTCTTATTAAAAGTCGAAGCAATCTTTACAATTTATACAAACTAAAGACATACTGCAACGATGATGCCACAAAACTATATGTTAAGAGATATTCAAGTATTTTTAGAAATGTATGTATTCGAGCAAAAGCAATATTTATACGGGATCAAATTAAAAACTCCAATAATATGATAAAAAGCACGTGGAAGATAATAAACAATGAGTCTGGAAAAATTAAAAGTCGTGAAATGATGAGCGCACTTCGGATTGGCGAAAAAGTCACTACGAAAAAATCGGACATAGTAGATGCCTTCAAGGTTTATTTTGCTGATATTCCATTAGAGACAACTAAACATCTAACTTCGTCTCCCTCTCTTGCAGAAAAATTGTTGACAGAAAATGTTGATTGTCCTTCATCTACATTTGAATTTCATCATGTTACTGCCACTGCAATACTAAAAACGTTCCAAGATATTAAAGTTAAGAATACAGAGGACTTATGGGGATTATCTGTTAAGGTACTTGAGGGGATTATTAATAACATTGCCCCATATTTAGCAGAATTATTTAACGAATGTATAAAAATGGTACATTTCCTGACATGATGAAATATAGTAAAGTGATACCTCTGTTTAAATCTGGAGACAAAACGAACTTGGAAACTACAGACCCATCTCGGTTTTGCCTTGCATCAGCAAAATATTCGAGAAACTTGTTCTCCAGCAACTTTTATCTTACTTTAATATTAATAATCTATTACATAGTAACCAATTTGGATTCACAAAAGGACGTTCCACTACCGATGCAGGTATTGAACTAACTAATTATATATTGAAAGCCTGGGAAGATCATCATGACGTTCTGGGAGTATTTTGTGACTTATCAAAAGCTTTCGACTGTGTTCATCATGACACTCTTTTAAAGAAACTACAGTTTTATGGGGTTTCGAAACCAGCTCTAAATTTCATTTCTTCATATCTTAAAGACCGTGTACAAATAGTCGATGTTGACGGTGTGCAATCAAATGAGTCGCCTATAAGAATGGGTGTACCACAAGGTTCCATACTTGGACCTTTCTTGTTTCTTATATACGTTAATGATCTACCTTTTATGATAAAGAAACATAAAAATATAGAAATAGTTATGTTCGCCGATGATACATCACTTCTATTCAAAATTAAGAGAGGAATAAACGATTTCACTGAAATAAACGTACTTTTGGACATTGCGTACAAATGGTTTGATGCAAATAATCTAGTACTTAATCCAACTAAAACGAAATGTATAAAGTTCACACTCTGCAATGTAATGTGCGGTAAACTTGATATAAGACTGAAGGATGAACTTATCGAACCTGTACAATCTACTTGTTTTCTGGGTATTTCAGTAGATTCAAAGCTTCAATGGGGTCCTCACATAGAGAGACTAGCTGATCGACTCAGTTCAGCTGCCCACGCAGTTCGTCAAATTAAAAAAATATCAGACGTTGCAACAGCTAGGCTTGTTTATTTTGGCTACTTTCACAGTATTATGTCCTACGGGATCTTATTATGGGGTTCGGCTGCGGACAGAAACTCTGTTTTCGTATTGCAAAAAAGAGCAATCCGTGGTCTATACAGCGTGTGGCGGAAAGGTTCAACAATATTTATGGTAGTTCATCTATACTAAGTATCAAATCACATGTGTGAATATTAGAACGAAAGCTTAAAAAAAAATTTCCATACAAAGTTAAAAATTCGTTGTTTGTTATTTTATTTGACAACCCTAACCGGCTGTACGGCGCGTTCACTGACCGCCGCGCCGCCGGCCACCGCGCGCCGCTCCGTCGGTGTCGTGCACGCCGCGCCGCCGCCGGCGCCGGCGCATTGATACCTACTTATCTGTCGTTTGAAAAATCTCCCTAAGTACGAGTAGCATAGAAGTCGAACAAGAGAGAAAGATTAGGCTTGGAAGCTATTGAACTGCCATATTCGATTGAGCCAGATAGCATAAAAACAGATGCTTTTTATTAGCACTAACCTAAAGCCTTATTACCCTTGGCTAAATTTGTTCGCTACTGAATTTAGTGAAGTGTAGTAATACCTAGCATTCAGTAAGCTACGAGCCTACGAGTAGCATACTACATTCAGAAGCGAGGTTTGCTTCTTTCTAACTTGCTTCTGAATTCAGTCGACTAAATTTTGTCAAGTGTAATAAGCCTTCAAACAATATTAGACAGGAAGGATGGAAGGAATGTCATATGAAATAAAACTAAGTAGGTAGGTACGTGTTTGAATCGAAAGTCAAATAAAAAGTTAGAATAATTACTTAATTTAATTATTTAAACTCTCTAATAAGAATGGAAGATACCTACACTAACTACTTATTTTTTACTAAATTAACTAACCTTTTAATAATCTCATTATTATTTAACCATAGTCGCACTGTAATGTAACACTAAAATTTCAGTGCACAACAACATAACACAAACATATTTATCCATTTCACACTGCAATCCAAGGTGCTTGCGGCGCGGCGCACCTTCCTCCTACGCGTAACGAGGGCGGCCTCAGAAGTATCAGTCCAGGGTGGTGGACCAGCACCCAGCACTGCTGGTAGTACTAAAACAGGCCCTGACTCGGGCGTCTTTAGTGCTGTTCAGACGTTTGCGGAAATTTCACGTTCTTCATGGCGACTAACTAGGTACCATGTCTAGGTACAGTGATGACATCGTAGATATCAATTTTGCGATAAAAAATAACAACACACCACCAACGACGCTACAGAGCGACTGAACTTTCAACTCAAAAATTTAAACCTCAAATACTTCTAAAAAATCATATTGGACAGCGGGCTTCGCCTTTCGGCATGGCGCGCCGCGCCGTTCCGAAAGGCGAAAAACCGCAGCGGCACAGCGCGTCAATCGGTTTGACTCCGTTTGACAAATGCCGACTTGCCGACAGTCCGCCGTGGACATTTCGCAAAGAATAAAATAAAATTAAGAAGTGAAAATTAATTTGAAATGGTACGAAATGTATCACAGTATGTACCTAACTGATTTTGGCATACATACGCTTTCTTTCGTGTTGTTGAATTTAAATATTCTACTATCACAATCAATTAAACAACATTAGCAATAGTGTTTTTAATTCATAAAATTGGTCGGTATAGTGATGAGCGAAAAGAGACGTACACATAAATTTAGCCGAACTGGCTTAGAATTTCTAAACCAGCGCTGTAGCGCAGCTACCTACTCCTAGACGTTTTTTCTCTATGTTATTTTTTTCGTGTGAGCTAGGTATCGTAGTTGTAGACCGCCCGAAAGGACTCTAACCGTCCAACAGTTCTAGCCATTACCTATTGTATTGAAGGATTAAATTCGCAGTTAACTTATGTTTATTTTATACACAGCTTCGAAGTAGGCAAAATAAATACAATACATATTCTGCACAAAATTTAGTCTTTGACAGGCAAGGTCGTTTGTCAGCTGTACATGCATTAGGGTTGCAGCTGGTCAATTTTACATCAAACTTTGACTCGTATTATCTCGCGATCTAAAGTGCTGAGGGGAAAGAGACCTTCGGAGATGAAGTCTATATCAGTGTTGGAATGACCTGTTAAAATATTGTTGGACCTTTCCGCCACACGCTGTATAATTTATCACCTAGAGAATCAGTACGGGAGATGTTCAAAACTATTAACATATTAACAGTCCCTTCATTGTATATTTATGAATGTATAATGTATGTAAGAAAAAATCGAAGTCGTCTGCAGAAATTAACTGATCTGAATCCAAAAGCGCACCATAAACACAAAATTGTATTTCCTAAGTGCAGACTTCAGAAAACAAATAACTCTTTCAAATGTAATGGTATTCGCTTCTATAATGCAATCCCTGTACAAGTGGAAGGCCTCAATGAAACCAAGTTTAAAAATGAAATAAAAAGCTACCTATTGAGCAAGGCATATTATAATATAGACGACTTTGTTAAAGATAGTAACGTATGGAAGAGAAATGTGTCGAAATTAGAATCTTGTAATAAGGTAAAATAATAGATTTTTTAAGACTTTTGATGTTACATTGTTTGTACTAATGTAGTATCTGTATACTGTGTGTATTGATTATTTGTTATATTGTCTTCGACAAAGCCTTTTTACAGCTGCATGTAATTGACTAGGCCCCTTTACAGCTGCTTTATTCTTTTTGACGTTGTTATTTTATCATATTATGTACACAGATTCTTTGCCTTTTTGTAAATGACGTTACCAAGTGTTCTTATGAATTTATGGTATGAATAAATGAATTGAATTGAATTGAATTGAAAGAGAATTAATTGTGCATTTGAGATCAAGAGAATTGGACAAAACTAGACGTGGACCTTTACGTGGACGTTGTTTGATCTGTTTTTGAGTGGAAAAAAAATATTGAGTAGGGGTCAAGCGTGTCGTAACGAAATAGTAGTATGCGATCCATTTTGCGATGTATCTACTGATGCAAAAACAGGGCAGGTGCCAAATGCAGCAGTTTTTACTTTTGAACTGATTTTTTTGTCTAATTATACCCACGAGATGAATAGGGTAAACGGATATAAAATATGGTAAATAGGTATTACTAATGTTCTATTTAAATACTGTCATTATATCAAATAATTTAATATACAGCGTGGCGCTTTGGTGCCGACATTAAATGAAACCACATATCACATATCATATTTTCAGACATTCTGTAGAATTAAATTTCATGTATCGTTTTTATTTACTGAGTTATTGGCAATTTTCAAAAACACCAAATCAGAGCAACCTGTATCTAAAAATTTGAGTCAGAGGTAATTAGGTCGCAGGCCACATATCCACGCGTTTCATGAATGAAAATCAGGCGAAAGGTAAATACAATAAAATGAGACAGGTAGTCATACGACATGCAAAACACGCGTTTGTGTGCGAATGAAATGGAGCCGGAAACGAAAAAATGACTGTAGGTACTCCTCTAATGTTAGTCTTTTGTCTTTTTCTTTTCTCCACCTCCACTAGTTTTGTGCTAGTGCTAGCCGGGCTGCGAAGTTGTCAAGTCCTTGACACATTTCTCGCGCGCTATAACTTTTACTGTAAATCGCTTAACTAGGTAATTTAATTATTCGCGAAAAAGACGCTTAAGTACGTGTCCTACGTGTTATTTTTTTTGTTGTTTATTTAGTGTAAGTTATTTTGATTCAGTGTCAAAGCGATAACGACGACTTGTTGTTACTTTTTGTGTTGTGAGTGTTTATTTAAGTAAAGATGTCGAACACACAGTATTATACTGCTGCTGAGTATGCTGACATGATTTTACTTTACGGAGAAGCCCATCAAAATGCCGCACTTGCGATAAGAATGTAGGTATCGCGAAAGATATGGGAATACTAGGCGATGACCTACAAATCCCACGGCAAGCGTCCGTTCAAACATTGAACGCCGTTGAAGAGTTTGTGTTCGCGAAGGTGGTGGTCACGTTGAGCATTTAAAAAATTTAGACCAAAACAGTGTGGCTCTGTTAGTTATGCGCCTACGATTTCAAAGAAGCCGCCGCGCCGCGCCGCTCGTCAAGCGAGCGAGTGCGCGCGTAGCTATGGAAACGAAGCGTTGCCGCTCCACAACGCTGCGCTGCGTCACAGACGAGAAATAGTTACCACGGCTTCGAGTCGAAAAGATGTAAGTACCTACGTACTAATGTTTATTGCGCATTACGCCATACTTAGGTAATTTAGCTATTATGCGATAGATAATTTGACTTAAAACAATATCTGATTTTGATTTTGACAATGATGAATTTATCTGAAAGAGTTCATTGATCAAGGGTTTACTGGTTAAATTTTCTACGAAATTAAAATCGATTCGTGGGAAGATGTTTTAGTTTTACTTTTAAAGAATGTTGTAGGTACCTCTACTAGTTCAGCAGCTTTCACGCTAGGTAATATTTTTTTGTTGCTACGAGTACCTACTAAGTGGCCTTGAAGTAACGGCTGGTCTAGCCGGGAGGCTTGCCGAACGGTGATTGCCGATCCGGCGCGCCGCGTTCAAATCCCACGCGCACCAATATTTTCGAAGTCATGTGCATAATGCTACTATCTTAAAAACGATGAAGGGGAAACATCGTGAGAAAACCGACATGTACCTACCTAGAATCTTTCGAGGTCACGTGCCAATAATGAAAAAGTGCCATCCACCAACTGGCACTTTGCCAGGGTGGTGGATTATGGCTTTAACTCTCTTCTTACGAGAGAAGGCCCCGAGTCCCAGCTGTGGGAACATTTGATGGGCTGTTTATGCGAATTATCCTTGATTCTGACAACACGTTCCTATCTTACTCGTATTACCTACTACAAAGCAATCATTTTGTAATGTTTCACCAAATTTACAATAGACACCTAGGTGACCTAGGTACCTAGGTGTCATTTCCTATTCATGTCCATTTACCTATTTACTTTTAGAAGTGAAATCGCAGCGTGTCATACACAGATTTTTCATGGGCTGTGAATTGAATTCTAGCGTCACGTTCGGAAATGATAAGAATTCTTCGGGTAAACTCGGGACCATGGCCATTGGCTATCTAGAAATGCGTTAGCATTTCCCCACTGGCTGATGTATTTTCTAGATGGTAATGGCCAGGCACTCCGGTTTCACCCGCGCAGTTTCCAAAGTTAGCTATCAAATACTGAGTTATAAGTTTTCACTTCTATCGGCAGTTCCTATGACTGCCAATAATTTTTGTTTAGCTCTTATCTTTATCATATGGTAGGTATTCGATTTATTAGTGATGAACAGGTATTGAAGCTTTTGTCGTGACGTACCTACTTGACCGTTCAGAATTATCGCGCCTTTGTACCTACCCCTCTACGTAACATCATCGACACGAAGAAGAAGAAGACCTACCCCTCTCGGCCGGCGCGGCGGCGGCACCTACTGAGGTACGCTCCAACGCCGCGCGCGCCGCTTGGAGATACCTACCTATCTGCAAGCGGCGCGCAGCGCGGGGGTTTTGCGACGTTGCCAGATTTACGTTTGCGTAACGATGTGTACGAAAGTAAACCACGCACACAACTGACGTCGTTGAATGAATCTAGTGCAAAGGGTGATTTTGATTCGAGTGCTTGATACAATGATTTAGTTTGTTAGAAAATATATTTTTTTTTAAATAAGCGAATTTATTTTTCTCACATCGTTTGTATGATTACTGGTCAGTAACCCTACCTGTGTGTTCATTTAATGTCGACACCAAAGCGCCACGCTGTATTTCCAGGGTCAGACGCTATGCCTGTTGTCCTCAGATTGCCAGCTTTCATATGATGACTACCTACCGTGGGCTTAAGTATCTTCTACAACAGTCAGAGTCCGATTTACAAGATTTTTGTATAAAAAATTCTTCTATTTTCAAAGTTTTCAGCAAACAAACTCTTTTGATCAAGGGTGGATCCAGTTTTGGCGCCAGGGGGGGTGACATAGACGTGGCCAAGTCACAAGACCGTGCGATAATGCATGCGTACGATTTATTAGTAATATTATATAATATTAGTAAAATATTAGTGGTCCACCTAGGTTCTGGATCCAGACCATTATGATATGGAGGTCATGATCCCCATGACCCCCTGGATCCGCCTTTGCTTTCGATTTAACTACTATGTTAACAGATAAACGAAAAAGGGATATGATCCCCGCTCCAGTCAATTCTTGGCCAAATAATATTATAGTAATGTAATGACTATTCATATGTGTATTTTGTAAAACAAAGTTGAAATAAAAAACAATGCTTTTGATACATCTCCATGGCGATGCAACGCAGCGTAAGAACACCGCAAGCCTGATAAACTATATCAGGAGCCTGATGAACCATAAACTAAAATTTGCGTACAATTTTCTGGATGACGTAGTTGAAGATTCGACAAAAGTTATGACTCTCGATCCTGTCAATACGAAATTGTGCGGTGACACACCAGACAGTATTTTCTATCGTGGGTAGGTAAAAATGAAGTTGCGCTAGAGATGGATAAGACTGTTAAAAAACTATCGACATCTCGATATTTTCCAGTCGTCATCATCATCATATTGTCGTTTTAACTATATTTTCAGCTGATATTTAATGTAAGTAATATAAGTATCATAATATAAGTATATCCGATATGTCGTTACAGAACTGATATTGAATAGTGGAAATCATAACAAATACTACTTTTTGAAGTGAAAACTTCTTTTGACGCACCACACACATATTTTTCTTTGGCTGTGAACGAAGCTCATCGTCACGCTCGTCAGGTCATAGTCAGGTCAAAAAGTTAGTAGATTGATGCTATGTAGGCACGTGGTAAGTAGGGACAGGTATCTAAGTAGTATCTATCCACTACCTGTTAGATTTGGCTGGCACCGATTTCAAATAGATGAGTGAGTAGCGGTTATAATAATGATTTTAGTTTATTTTTCGCTTTTGAGTGCCTATTTGTGGTTTTGAAGTCGGTTTAATTTTTTGTCCGAAAATAGTTTATTTTACCCTTTTTTGTATATTTGTCTATTGACGTTTTATACAATAATTACAATAGAAATTCAATTAACGCCTACAATTACAACAAGGTCATGTTTGAAGCATAATTATTTCCATAAATAATAATCTATAAAGTTTTAAAGCAGAATATAGGAGTTTATTAGTAAATCAGTAACAGACCTAATGCTTTCTCGCTCTGCACTTTAGCAGTTTCCACACCGACCATCTCGATGAGTTTGTCTGCTGCTTCGTTCTTCTGCTGTAATTCCACTTCTTGTATTGCCAGTTTAGCTTTTAGTTCATCCACTTGGCTTGCTGTGCTCCGAAGCTTTTCTAGACCATTTTCTAATCTGGAGCAAAAAACATTAAAAAGATTGGATGAAAATGTATTTACAGTTATTACCTACGTTACTTCCACCATTTTTTTGTAAAATTTTGTGAAGCTTTTCTACAAATATTTTTTTTATTATAGTTTTGTTCAAATTCCGCTAGATTCCAAACTGTGCATTTTGGAATGTTATGGAATTTGAATAGTTGAATTTATTTGAAGCCTACTATAAAATTTTTATCATCAATGCTTTGTTTTGGAATGTATTGGTTTTTTTTTACTAACTAGATGGGTCTTATGTCACCATCATCATCAGCCGCAAAACGTCATCTGATGAACATCGGTCCTGATAAGGGCTCTACTCTAAATATTTAAATTTAGCATACAAAATGTTCCTACAGGTGAAACTTCCCATATTTGGCCATAGTCGGTAGCGCTAAACGCCATCGAATAGAATAAAATCACTTAGATTTTTTTCCATTTGTACTTATCCTGTATAAGCGCGGTAAGTGTATCTTACACTACTGTAATCTGTAAGTGTATATACACGCACAGTAAAAATATTTTTTTCACAAAGTTGTATGTACTTACAAAAACTTTAAAACTATAAAGAGTCGCTTAACATCAGGCAAGATGGCAGATCGCAGTCAAGTGTAAACCTATAAAAGTTAAAAAAAAGAGTCAAATTCAGTAATAAGAGAAAAGAACAAAAATCGAGGGTTATTTATAACCGCTATTGATTATAAAACGGCTTTTTTTTATTACAAAACACTGGGTATCACGCCAATATTAAAAAAAAAATAGATATAACTATAGATTAAACGCGTAACGGATAAAATCCTAAAATTTGGTTATTTTCCACGTTGGCGTTGTAGTGTTTATCAAAGATTTTAATTTATAAATGTTTTTGCTATATATAAAACTATTACCACTATTACATAGGTTTTGAGCGCGGCGACCGAATCAAGAAATTCCGTAACGAAAATAAAAAACTTAACACCGCCCACTCCAAATTTGTCACTCGGCCATTTGACTTTAAATCTTATTTTTACTATGACATATATTATATTTGTATAAGAAGCTGTGTTACATACGTTCTTAGACATTACTTAATATTTGAAGGTAAAATATGGCATAATTCAAATTTGGAATTTCGATTTTGGAATGCGGTTGTTGCGATAGGGAGAGGTAAATGTCGATAGCGTTGTACGATATAATTCTGTTATTTTATTTACAAAAAAAAAAACGTTTTTTCGTTCCCCCACGTGCCAGACAGACATAATTTACAAAAAAGAAGAAAAGTTTGGAAATAATACTAACACACCATTTTAGTAGCGATATAGCTCTATGTAGTGTCCTCCCGGGGAAGTACTACACCTATGCTAGTTATTCTGCCGCTAAGCGCTAAGCAGAGTAGTGTGCAAACAATACTGTATTCCGGTTTGAAGGGTAATTAATGTTGTTAGATAAATTACTGGGATAAGAGATAAAACTTTGGACTCTTCATGTTTCAATTGCTACGTGTCACTGAGCTGTTATAGGCCACTGAGCTGTTATAGGCAGGCCTGTTGCCTACCATCAGACACATGTACCTACAATTGTACAATTCGTCTTGCCACACTACACCATGAAAAAATGCAAGGGAAATGTATTTTTATCTCCGAGTGACGAGCGCTGTGCAATGCTTGAAAGTGACTTGAATTCTTCACGTTAAAAAAACACTTTTATAACATTCTAAAAACCAACGTAATAATTTATTCGTAGTAGATCTATACAATTTCCTGACTCAATCGGCAATAACAGAATTTTATCGTACAACACTATCGATATTTACCATTCCCTACCGCAACAACGAAAAAACCAAACAACTTAGATTATAGTTTTCTCCTTGTCTAACCAACGAGCAAAATGGGTTGCTAGATGGAAGAGACTACGCTGTAGCGTTACAAAATTGTATGGCACGTATTTCGCGCAGTCTTACCAACTTAGGGGTTTCCTCCCCAAATTTAGGGGGTAAATTAGTGGGATGGCATTTTTTTAGGAGCGTTATAAGTTTAGGGGCATTTTAAGGAATATTTTTTTAAAGCGATATCAACATCTCATTTTGACGTGACAACGTCTTATAAATTGGTTTGCCGGGTGACACTTCAAGAAACTGCGTTACGCTCCGCTCACGTTATGCGCTCACAACGATAGCGAGTGAGAGGCATGCGTCCCTTCCACTCGGGCATGGGTAGCCCGCCAAATAGCGAGAGAGACAGACATAAAAAGTGAAAGGCACGCGTCCCTTCCGTAAAATTATTTTACCACTCAAAGTCGTTGTCACGTAAAACTTTCGCCCGTATACCGACTTTACAGGCAACCAATTTTTTGAAATACCTAAAAGAAAAACAATAGTTTTCTTATCGGTCACCACAGTCAAAAAGTGTAACTTGAATTAGTATTAAAGAAAAAACTTGAATTAATGTAAAAGAAAAAAACTTGAACTAATATCAAAGAAAAAAACTGCATAAATAAAAAATTATAAATAATTCTAATTGCATAAGGTGATAAAAAATGGTATGCAATAGATTTACCGCGGCAGTCCCCGAGTGCCGCACATTTTTGCCCAACATACGTTTTTACTTGACCACCATGCCATGATGGAAAGGATGATGTGGTCTACGATGGAGCGCATTTGTGTTGAAGCCACCTACGCTTGCAAAATTAAATCCATCAGGGACTACACTTCAGGCAATAAATTCATTCCACAGCTTGCGTGGAGTCACGTTTCTTTGTTATACATGAAACGATATCGCTTTTTCAAGTTATCAGTAGTACAAAAGAAAAATAGATAAGGAGGTACACTCCGCGAGGCATAAGCTGAGCTTTGCATTTGGGTGAGTGTACATGGATAGTGTAGGTGTGACAACCGACCTTAGGCGCGGCGCCATTCTGTCTCGCCGCGCTCCTGCCTGATTGGTGATCACTCACACTAATGCAAAGCTCAGCCTATACCTGGCGGACAAAATTTCAAGCTCCTGCCTGATTGGTGATCACTCACACTAATGCAAAGCTCAGCTTATACCGAGCGGAGTGTATTAGATCATACAGATCAGCTACACGCTCTTCGTAATATATCGTATAAAAAAATTGGTTGCCTGTAAAGTCGGTATACGGGCGAAAGTTTTACGTGACAACGACTTTGAGTGGTAAAATAATTTTAGAGAAGGGACGCGTGCCTTTCACTTTTTATGTCTGTCTCTCTCGCTCTTAGGCGGGCTAACCATGCCCGAGTGGAAGGGACGCGTGCCTCTCACTCGCTCTCGTTGTGAGCGCATAACGTGAGCGGAGCGTAACGCAGTTTCTTGAAGTGTCACCCGGCAAACCAATTTATAAGACGTTGTCACGTCAAAATCCTACAAACATGACACTAGCGGTAATTTGGATCAAAATTAATGAAAAATTGTTCCACACGCTGAGGAAGTTTGCTAACGTACAACACTTACAAATGTTCAAACCTTTATGATAAACTAGCGACCCGCCCCAGCTTCGCACAGGTGCAATGTTGATACTAAAAATACGAATAAAAATGGTTATTGTGGGTTATCCCTAAGAGATAGACATATAATATGTATGTACGTACTATTGCAGACTTTATTGTAGACATTTTTTACAATACTGCAGTATATTATTTTGATCCATCTCGTAAGATCCAGCCAGTGTTTGCAAAGTAAGCGCAAAAAAATAATAATAATATAACACTTTATCATAACTACAAATCTTAAAAATAGGTCTTAACAATAGTAGAATTACAGGACAAATGAATAAATTTGCAGATTAATTGTAAAAATGTGTTTATATATGACATCCCATTAGAAACAATTATTGTTATTAGTGTTTCTCAACTGTTGTATGCACATATTATACCTATAAACCTTTCTCTAGAATCACGCTATCTATTTAAAAAACCCGCATCAAAATCTGTTTAGTAGTTTTAAAGATCTAAGCATACATTAGGGATATAGGGACAGAGAAAGCGACTTTGTTTTATACTATGTTACACCCCGGACACTCCACTAAAATTCCATACAAACGCCGCTGTGGAGCTACCTACTCTTCACACAACTACGCACATGTCGTTCGTACACACGCGTGAATGTGTGCGTTAGAGCTAGGGCTACTGAATTGTTTTATTGAATAGTTGTGCCCCTTGAGTTCACCTGGTGACGTAAAGTAGTCTATAAACTTATTACATAAATAGAATGGAGCCAAATGATACTATTCTAATTAAAAAGGTGTTTGCACAGATTTCTAAATTGTTTCAGAACTCTGTGGTTGTCAGAAATCGGTGTTGTATTGCCGCGTAAAATGAAACGAAACCGATGATAGATTAGATCAGGTACCTAGATATCTATTTCTGTTAGTAGGTACACATTGGAAACTTTATTCTGTCACTATAATTATTCCTCCGGGCATTATCAATCCGTGCTTGGGCACATAAGTTACTGGCTGTGTAAGTTACGAACTTTGAGTTAACAATGACTTCGTTATAAATAAATAAATATTAGTAGACAGTCCACACACAACACCATCTGACCCCAAACTAAGCAAAGTTTGTAATATTATAAAGCAACGTTATTGAAAAGTTTCTAATCTTACGTTATTTTATCATTAGGAAATTAAATAAAGCTTTTAATCTTGTCCCGTTTAGTTGACGGACAGCCGTAAACAGCACAACAACCCACCATGATGATATTTCGTTAGGAATTAGATGTTCGATACCAGCCCTTCGTTGAGTGCTCCTAGCGTATCCGAAACGGCCTGAGGGGTGAGGAAGCTTGAAATTGGCTTGAGTGTCCGTTCTATCTGTATTATCTATTCTATGACTATGTAGTGAAGTGATACGAAATTCACCGAATCAGGAATGATGATTGGGGAAAAATATGGCATGGTGATTAGTCCGTCAAAATATGGGCCACGTATTTTTGTTTTTTATCAAATTATCAAAAATCAACAAACACATAAATCACCAAACTTCTGTTTGTTTGTGATGTTACGCCTACATAAAATTTTTATAAAGACATGACTTCACTCTTATAGGCACTTTCTTGGCTTTGGGCCGGGAGGAGACGGTTTAGGCAATGACGATGTTGAGTCGATTACTAGCACAATCCCAACCGGTAGTGATCGGCTCAACAGACGAACGCTAGAATTAGGTTTAAAATGTTCCCAACTCCCCCCTATTTTCCTCTTCTCCTAATCCAAGAAATATGTAAAAAAATAAGAATTTAAATGACAAAGACCACGGGCCCCAGAGTCTGTGGAGTGGCTAATTTTAATAATAAAAACACCTTCACCTCTTCTTCTCCACCTTCACATCTTTATTGTTTTTTGTTTGTGAAACAAAAGAAAAAATACATTTTTTAGAACTAAATGACAGTTTTCCTGCGAAACGCAAGAACAAGATGTAATTGCTGTTAGTTCAGTTCTTAATTTCGTAACAGACCCCTTTATACCCTCTGCAATATATCACAAGTTTTCAGCATTTGACAAAACTCACCTCTCAATCTTAGCCCGCAACTCGTCAGTTTTCATGTTGACGAGTTTGGCGTACACAAACTGATCTGTTCCAGGTAGCTCTTAGGCGTGGTGTAGTTATATCGGCGCTCGTTCGCAAGATACGCCTTAGAAATCGTATTAACGGACGTGTGGACGTAGGCCATGAATCTCGATATCGAATCACGGAGTGGAACCTACAAATTAAAGTCATTTATGATGCAGATACATACGTAAGTTTCCTGTATTATTTACCTGATAATAGGCATGACGACTCATTTTTTATTAAATGTGCGTACAAAAGGCTACTCAATAACTGAAACGTAAATGAAATAATGACTTTGTTATCTTAAAAACTTCCCGTGATATCACGATTTTAAAAATACAATTTTGGACTCTCCCAAAAACGCTTCATACAAAAACACTACATAAGCGTGACGTCACAGTGCCGTATTTTCTATGCATCGCGCGTAAAGTTTGTATGGTAGCTATGTTACATATTGCGGTTAGGAAACTGGTTTGATAACAAGTCACTTTAAATTGAATGGGTTATATAATGGTACATACATACAATCATTTTTTTTACAATTTCGTACTTTTAAAATGGACTTGCCCATCCAGCTTTGAATGATCATAAAGTAAGTTAAACAAAAAAATTTCAAAATTAAAATTAGTACATATTTTATTCTATTTATATTAAAAAAAACTCAAATAATTTAATATAATTGCAGGACGTGTCGTCACGCCTATTATAGGACTTTGACTGTATAGTGTATACTTCCGACTTATTTACTTATGATTTTGACTTCCCACATACATATCCCCAACGGCATCTGCATGTGGGAGGTGACTGAAAAGAATTTATTTTAGAAGGGGACAGCGCGTACGCAGTCCCCACTATCAAAAATTACGCGTCCGAGTTATCCGCATTAGGGATAATCGCAGAGGTCAACCCAACCGCAGTGCAATGGAAGGGCCTCGCTCTGGGGGAACCGCCTTCATGATCACGGTGTCCCCTACGCCAGGTAAGTATGAGTTTAAATTCTTGTCTCAATAGGCCCATGGAATGCCCATAAAACTCTATACCGCGATTCACAAAATCATGTAAACATTGTGTTACGCCATCTAGTGGTATTGTAGCGAACTAAAATGTAAATTAGACTCTACAGCCACGCCACCCAAGCACGGGTATTGCTAATAATAAATAAGAAGGCGACGGCATTGTAATCAAGGGTATTGACTTGGTTTCCATAAGTATGTAGAGTAGATATTCAATGATATACAACAGATATTGTACATATAGTCATAGATATGGGTACTTCTTCGAAATTTCATTCTTCGGCTGATTCATCTGGCCAAATTTTTTTTTCACTTTCAGCTTTGTCACACATGTTCATAGGTGACACCTATGTAAAAAAGGTATGTAATTAAAGAACATATATTTCAATGAGGGACTTGTTTTTTTTTCAAGATTTTATCTACGTTCAAATATTTTGTGCTCAGATGAATCAGAATTTGTATCACAGATGAATCAGAATCCAAACTAAAAATGAAAAACTTTACTTTTGTTAATTTGGCTCTGTATTGACGAAAAAATCATATCCACATACATAAAATAATTTGTATATTTATGACAACAATTATCGTTATTAATTATCTTAAGGTAAAAAAATCTGATGAATGAACAATTCTTCTTACTTAAAACATTTTTAATGCCTAATCTAAAACGGTACAAAATTGTACCTAATAATTGTTATGTTACTTGGGACAGCGAAAACATTGTAATAAAACAGAAATTATTTATTTATTATACTTAATGACTTAGCTTATTATACCATCTTCGAGAACTTTCTCTATGTACTTTACTTCTTAGCTGTTTTTTGTTGTTGGGTGTCAAAGTCTGAACTGAAACGATTTTACCTTTTCTTTTTCTTTTCAATGTAATATTATACCTAATACGAGTATGTTTTTTTCATTTTTAATGGCCACAAAGTATACTTGTCTGGATCTTTTCTTATGTTTTGCATTATTTTGCGTTCTGCGAGTCTCTTTCTCTCTTTCTTCTTATCGTGACTTTGTGGCATTTTTGTGAACTGCAATATTAAAACAACAGAAAACAGAGGTTTTAAGTTTTAATAAATAGCTTTAGGAAGATTTACGTCAAAAGTGCCTCTTATATTAATATTAATATTAATAGTACCTACCTACCTAATAAAAACACTGGTATGATTGTTAACTCTAATTGACAATTATTTATCTTTAACTAAGGCATATATCAAAACAGTGTAGGTACTTACCTAATAATTATGTAGAATAAGTTTATAGTTCTGAGATATTTGAATCACTTAAACCTTATACCGTACATATACAGTAAATATAATAAATAAGACAACAACTGCTTACTGATTTGTACACGGTAAAAAATGGACAAGGAGAAATACGCAACAAAGGCGTTCCTTTCGTGCTGGAGAGGAGAAAAACTAAGTTATTTTATGATCAATTGGTGTTTTGACCATATGAATCAGGTACCTACAGATAAATTAGGATTTTCCCTTCACACTTCCATAACTAACCATACATACTGACTTCTGTCTTGTAATTTTTCTACTTTAATCTATGTAAGTGTAACCCAAAAGCATTACACAAAATACTGATTGAAGTTGTAAAACAATAAAATATTTTTATAAGGTACCTAGGCATTGTAATCAACATGGCAAAATGCCTGGCCACCTGATCCAAGCACAGATGAATTAGATATTTACCTTTGTACCTCCGGGATCCAAGCGAACCAGCTGCACAATGCACATCCACCTTCTGGCCAGGCGCGGTCCCAGCCTCGAATTTTCGAGGGGGTCACCAGTACGTAGTCTCAGGTTTTGGGGGGGGTCACTAGTAGGAATACAATAAATCGAGTACTAAATACTTAATACTTGACTGGATATTTTAGATTTTTAGTTGAACGTATACGATTTTGGGGGGGTCATGTCCCCTGTGACCCCCCTCGGACCGCGCATGCTTCTGGCGCGTCCGTTACAGCACTGGCTTCCCCCCGTGCGGGAAATCAGAGTAATCAGGCTCTCATTATCATTACCCGACCAAGCACGGTCAAGCGCAGCTTATGTCACATTAATCAGCATTATAATAAGCCGGACACTTCTTATTTGCTTATTTATAAACACACTAAGATAGGTATAACTAATACATTTTTTTATAAGAGGGCAATTCATTTCCTTTTGATATAATTATAATTCATAATGATTTATCAAAGGGACAATGCGGTATCGACTCTTTTCTACCGGAAAATGGCAAGCGGACACGTCATTTGAATTCAACAAACATCAAATATTTTTAATTTATAGGTAAGTACTTAGATTGCAATTAATTGAAAAATATCACTTGTAATAATTAAAGCTAAACTGTATTAAAAAAATTACACGCCATTTTTAACCGACTTCAAAAAAGGAGGTTTCTCAATTCGACCGTACCTATACATGTTGTTTTTGTTAGTTAGTTTCGGAAATTAGCCCATAGAAGTCCAAAACTTAGTATTTGAAGAAGTACCCATATAGACTCAATGTGGTATTAATTAATTCACAGTTATAACAACAATTAGTGGTATCAAAGTGTCATATGAGTTAATGTAACAAATAACTAAAACAAATTTCTTACAGGCAAATTATGCAGTTCCTCCATAAACCTCATAGCGACAGATACGAGCGCTTCTTGAGGCCATTCGTGGAACCAATTGATAGAAGTACAGTTAATGAGAGCGGGAAATTTTCTAGATCTCACTCGAAGTGTGGAGCCGACGGGAGAGAAGCAGAGAACGACCTTCAATTGTTTCCTGACGCGGTCGATGAAGAACTTCCAACAGACCTCACGTGTGTCTGGCAGACCGGCACCTTTCACCTATTTAAACAAAGAACAAAAAATGTGGCATTTAGCTTCAACTCAGAATGTTCCTGAAATTTTAATAAAACATTTACTTTCCGGGAAAAATGCTTAATACTCCAACCTTGTAGGTACTTCAGTTCCATTATGTCAATTTGCATTGTTTAAATATCATCATAATCTTTGATAAATTGGTTTTCAGTGAGATAAACTACTAAATACTGAAGTACTGTAGTAAGTACTGAATACTTTATTTGTGGAGTGTTTACCAAAAGCCAACACAAAACCAAAAAATGTTAAACCCATTGTTGTCAACACAGATTACTTTTATGTTATAATTTTTTATGTTTCAGTAATCTGTGGTTGTCAAGCGGAACAAACAAAAACGGATTAGTACACGGATAAACACACTCGTAAAGTGTGTGATGTAATTACTAATATCAGATAAATTAAGGCATAAAAAGATTTTAAAGTCAAATATTCATAATCGATCATAGTCTAATAAGCATATTATGTAGATTGCTAACTAATGATTATTTATTTTAATATCGACTAAATATGAAGTAATGGCTTTCATGATTTTTAAACTTGATGCCGTACGTTTACGTTTCCATCCGTCGTCAGTTTCTTAATATATTATAAAGTTACTAACCTCATTCCTGACTCCAGCCAGGATGTTTTCAATTTCGTCATCGGGGAACAAGTCAGCCACTTCCCCAGAAGCCAAGAGATCGTTTATCAGCACCAGAAACTGTTCATTGGCTATTTGGGCGTCCGTCATTAAAAACATAATGCCGACGTTCTTTAGACCCGTTTTTATGTAAAGACCAGAAAGTTCTTTCTGAAACCATTATTTTATATTTTTGTGTAGCTTATCATTTAAGTTTTTTTTTTAATTGAATAAGCTCGGTAACTATGAGATGTTACAATTACTAACACCTTGCAAAACTATTTGGTTTAACTATTTCCTTTGGTTTCTAAATTTACGCAATGGAATACGAAATACCTATTTTATAAATAAAACTCGTAAAATTAGGAATAGGAAAATATATCTCGAAAGAGACAATTTTTTAAATTAATTACACAATTCACATTGTGTCAGTGCCCAATTTTAAAGCACTAATAAATAAAAATACACATCAATTACTTATCTGTTACCCTGTACTTTTAATGGAATGGAAGCTGTTTTATGCAAAAAACTTTTTTTTTAAATAAAGAGTGACGAAACGAGCAGGGCATGTGCCTGTTGGTAAGCAGCATGCCTGCCACATAACAGCACAGTGACTTGCAGCTATTGAAACATGAAGAGTCAAAATCATTATCTAGCACTGCACTGCGCTCGTCACCCAGAGATCTAAGTATATATCTAAGCCTTGTAATTTCTCTGGAAACAACCGGAACACAGTAATGTTTGCAAATTACTGCTTGGCGGTAGAATAACTGACAAAGGTGTGGTACCTCCCCAGGCGGACTCTGCCAAGAGTCCTAACACTACTATATAAAACTTTGGAATTAAAGTAAAAAACAAAAAGTTTTCAATAGTGTAACTGCCTATTTGGTAATGAAATACATTATGCTATCTTACCTTTAAATCTGTAACACCATATCCCTTTTTCAATTGGATTTGCAAAACTTCCAAGCTTGATATAAATGCTGCTAGTCGCGACAGAGACTGCTTTCCGGAACCACCCACACCCACCAGCATGGCACTTCCTCTAGGGCTTTCCAGAATTCGGCTTATCCTAAAATCATTCCAGACTAGTCAGTGGTAGTCAGTACCACACTCAGTATACTGTACCACTGTACCACACTCACTTACGAAAAATCATATCTAATTTGAACTCGTAATTCGTAATAACATGTGGTGCTGTTTTTGTAGATTGACATTTTGAAATAAGGCACTTCTCTGCAGCTTCTCTGCAATTGTCGTTCTATCGAAAATTAGACTAGACAACTAGACATGTATGCGATAAGTAATTAACAATAGGACGTACTGCGTATATATAAGTATCAAAAACCACAACATTTGCCAAAATCTAATGAATAAAAAGGTATTGTTCCTGGGTCACCAAAAATGTCACATTTTTTTTTACTTTAATAAAAAATATTTGAAATTGTCACAGAATATCAATGAATACAGAATACACTATTAAATATATATATTACATGACATTACCATCTCAGCCTCCTCTCTTGCGTGTTGTCGGCAATGTCACGACGCACAGGCTTGTTGCGTATTTTGTCGACTATTATACGTACTACGTAACCCCATAACATCGACAACTAATCACCATCTCACAAAAAATCGGATACAATTTGTAAAATGAATCCGATGGTGATGATGGTGTCAAATCAGGCACAGTACAAATACACAAATTCAAGGAACATACCTACAAATATGCATCATAGCATCTTCAAAAAGGACCAAATTCATAGCAGCAATGAGGTCGTTGAAGCTGGCCATTGCTTCTGTGAGCAACTTGTTCAGTTGCTCCCATGTTTCGATGGGCATATACTTAGGCTCACCGATTCCACCGGCAAAGTGGCAGTAGATATTGGGACGCTCAAACACAACTCCTTCGTCTATTTCCTAATTAAAACAACATTAACTTATTGAAAAACATACTGAAAAAGTGACTAAAATTGCCGTTACTGAACTTACATTTTAAAACTAGCAGCACCTCACGCAGTTTTTAATATTTTTATTACCACGGTTAAAAATAGCCTATGTGTTATTTCAGAATATTATCCACATACCAAATTGCATGTAACCTTAAACGGTTTTTGTGTTAACGATTAACAAACATTCATAGCATACATACCCAGAAACTTTCACATTTACCTATAATATTAGTATGAAGTAGGATTAAGCATCCAAAGTCTGCGTTTTATCATTGACATCATA